>JAUTBZ010000001.1:3481-29366 GCA_032361785.1 Lepetodrilus galriftensis
TGTCAACCACACAGCAGTGGAAAGCTTTTTGGAAGTACAAACATGATTTTATGTATGTCAAGTGAATGCACTTTGCAATTATAGCTCTAAGAACTAGTCCAAAACAACCACAAATATCTGTGATATGATGGCCTTTTCAGACAAGCTTCCAATGTCAACAAGCTGTTCAAAACCATTATAATTTTCTATTTAAATACTTAATTAACAAATCTTAATTCCCTTCTCAATTCCCCAGTGTTTTGTTGGAAGTATCTCGCAGAAATACAGACTGTTTTCGTTTTCCCAATGCAAGAATTCCAACAACATATTGTACATTTCAAGTTAAAATTTGCTTTAATGAACTTATAACTTTGCACTCCAAGGTGACACAGGAATTTTTTAAGTCCGACATGGACAACGTTACTAGTATTAAAATCTTCTCGCGGTTGGTGTGCAACTGTTTAACTACATATCACAACTTGTTTGAAATACAGTGAAAATTGCTAAAATTAAGTGATGGAAGTGACATAAAATCATATGTATACTTGTATTTTGGGGATCTTTTCTTGTAGAATGCCAGTATATATTAGACCATCTTACGAAATATTCTTCCATTTGATGCAGAGAAAATAATTTGAATAGAACAAAAAATATAATGAAACCAGTAGTATTTCTAAATACCAAAGGGTACAACTTGGCTTGTGGGTTATAAAATGTTCATACTTCAAGAAATTGAGTGTAGATATTTTCGATTGCTTCCAATGCAATGTGCTTAAGATAGTTCCACCACCATACAAGGGCAGATACAAGACCTGTAGCATCAGGATGCAATATATAATGTGAGGGTGCACACAACCAGTGTTCTTTTCTCGGCCAAGCCGAAACCTGGTACCTCATTCACACACTAGCTGGGTGTTGTTTCTCCAATATATGGGGATTGTGCACTTATAATATGTGGTCTCTATGTGGATATTAAGAGCTTCAAGAAACAATACCCTGGACAGCTTCATTTCCAACATTATCTTTCCTCATGTAACGCATCTTGTGACGATAAGCAACCTGGATATACTAAGGGAACACATTATCACTACCGGTATACAATTAATTCTTCTTTTTTTTCATTAGGCAAGTACCATCATTACACATGTGCAAGCAACTTCAATATATAGCATTACGGTATATATATTGTAGTTTCATTACAATTATACTTGACTCAGTTGCGACAATTACCAGTCTCCGTATTTGACAGCAATACAAACAGAACATCATTTTTCCATATTTTATATTTCTACGAGATACTTACGATAAAACAATTGCGGGACTTTTCAAGTGTGATTTAGAAGTAAGTATCGAAATAGAAACTATCAATATGATCGTTCCCTTATATATTGATGGTAGTGTATTTCCACATTGAGTAAAGACAGAAATTCATGATTGGTTGTTGGTCGATTTGGGGTTTAAAGTCACTTTCTAGAATCTTTCACTAATTAATCATGACTTGCATGCATATGTACTGCTTGACTAGTCTGGATTTCCACCAGATTTAATACTATAATAGTGCTAGTTCACTTAGAATATCATGTCGCAGATAGTACAATGATACCCCACTCAGACACAGTATACCAAGCTGGCCAGTCCTTGCTTTACCCCTTTAATGCCGAGCGCCAAGCAGGGAAACAACAAGTACCACCTTTTAAGATCTTTTGGTACGACACAACCAGGGACCCAATAGCCAGTCTGTTGTCTGGGACTGTGTCGTGTCCAACATAACGAAAACAAACAAAGCATATGATGGGAAGTAGATGATTTTTATTGTTAAAAAACAATGGCAATACCCAGGATATGCAGCAAAGCCATGGCTAGGGTTCTATATGTAACTTGATACAATAGTTGTATGTTGTTATGTGGATATTCACTACAAGTCAAAGTACAAAATTTTCATTTCCTTTTCACGATAGTTATTTCAATATACATTATGACAATTCAATAAGTACACAGTTCTTGGGATTAAATGCGCATTTTTCACCTTATACGAAATAAAGTTACAATATAGCACAGAAAATAAACAATTTGCATTCTCAGCAGATCTCGATCAAAGACAGCTGAAAGACACTAGCCAAGACAAGACGAGCATTGCAGAAAATAAGAATTATAATAATAAAAAAAAATTGTATCTGGGTCAAAATAAATACATGTACATATTTTCCGTGATCTTTGATCGCATGCAAAGTTTTCTAAACTAATATGTCTATATCAAAAACATGGTGGATTTGGTTGTCAATGTACAAGACTATGGGTGTCGCAGTCCTCGGCAGCTATGATCTTACTGGACACATGTCAAACAACACATTCTTCTCAGCATCGAACAAGGTGACCTGGATAGCGATCACTCACGTGACCTTCTGAGCCAAACCAGCGGCAAAACAAGTCCATATTGTCCCACTTCTACTTACACGGATTTTTTTCTGCCAAAAGGGAGCCGGGGGGACACCATGAGAGAGATGATCTTCTCTCTCTGTGCAGTCGTCCAGACGTCGGCAGTTCGGTCACCATCGCTTCCGCGTTTTTTAATTGGCGACAGATTACGCTGGATAGACACGCCAGTTTGGCAGTCGTGTGCAGTGTGAAGGTGGAGGATTCGAAAAATGAATCTATAGGAGGTATATTCATGTCGAGATCTGCACTTCCAACTCCCATAATGTCCCCTGGGAACTTTTGGCAGGGCCCAGAACATGTATACTGGTTATTCTGTACAATTCATGAGAGGTGTAAGTGAAAGCAAGAAATATGTATACATGTCTTTATGTTGGTAATCCGTTTTTTCGTGTATTTTTTTTTCGCTTCACGCACTCAAAATAACAGGCAGAAGAGAAGAGGCACCGAGAGATAACTTTACAACATGATTTCCAAAATTGATAATTTTTTTGAACAGCCTACAAAATCCATTTGGCCAGTGATAGAGGGAAGAAAACGCTTTTAATAACCAGCCAACTCTGCGAAAGTCTGGTCCAGTTCGTCACTGATGGACTTGTACTTCTCCTTCTCGGCCAGTAGTTCATCTGGAAGGGAAACGGAACCCGGTCAGAACAACTCGCCTTTTAACATTTGTTTCTATGAATATGGGGGCTTAGAGCCGTCTTCAAGATTATTTCGCTCATACTGCGGCTGGTCAGGCTTATGTATTAACCCTCTCCCTGCTGGATTAAGACACATATACTGCTCTTTAGGGCATCTCAAGTTGCCTCCAGCATGGAGAGGGTTAATCAAGTTCTTGCTTTACGTCACTGCAGGAGTATTTCACCCATTTGCGACAGGAGGAAACTGGTTTTTGATATCAATATCGATGTTACTTTTTGGTTGAGTTAATATTGGGGATTAGAACAGAACGGCTTTCAAGATTATTTCGCTTGCATCATCACGGCTGTTAATTGTCAGAATTTAGAGGCAGGCGGAAACCTGCAACACTGCCGATTGGTGTTGCAGTAAACCTGCAAGCACCGGCTGGTACTGACTAACCAAGGTTGATATCTGTGCTGCAAGAGCTCAGACAGCACATCTTATGGTGATCGCTTAGGGAAGGAAACTTTGAGTTTGTGGAGCAAGTTCGAATTCAAGACTTCTTATACAATAGCAACTATGACATACTCTTGTAATGATTTAAATCAATGAATTACATATACAGTGGATCAGAATAATCCTCATTACATTTACGTCTTTGCCAAAAATTTCATGGTGAAAAAGGTACAATGTTTATGATCAATGGTGGCAAAATGAATAAATTGATGAAACATCTTCTTTTTAAGGTTAGTCTACTCATCTATTCACACACAATAAAACCATGCAATGCAATTAATTTAGTAATTCCTTCACTGGTTTAGAGAACATTAATTAATAAAACTATTAATAGCCACAAGTGTGGTCAAGTCGGCTAGACACAAAAATAAAAGAAATCCCAATAAAACAATCAAATAAACGGTATGACCTTGAACTCACCAATACCCTAAATTACTCGACAATACATGAACAAAAACATGGACGTCAGTTTGTGAGACCACACTATGAAATAAAACGTGAACGATTGTGTTGGAATACGTGAAAGAAAGATAAGTCAGATCACGGCAAACAATGACCTAATTGATTGAAGCAACAATGTCTCTCGTCTCCACCAAATCAAATCCCACTAAGACTTTGAAAATTACAGTCGGTACTAAAACTAATTTATACTCCATTCCTATCATCTCCAAGCCCTTTAAAAATCGATATTATTACCATTATTATTATTATTATGTCCAAATAGGGCAAATATATTTATCCAATGATCTTTTGAATTAAGTCACGGCCAACAAAACCTTAAAAGAAATAAAAGCGACTGAAACAATTACATTGTAAGATTTGAACCTTGAGATATAACCTTGCTGTAACAAAGTGATGACAGAGTTACTTCCCTTGATATAATAAAATAAAAAATAAATTAAAAAACCTTGAAAATCTCTGGTGTCACTATAACTCGGGAATCGACATCCAAAAATAATATTATATTGTTTCTTTCAATATGGTCTACCTAATATACAAAATAAAATTTAAAATACCATAAATAAAAATAATATCCAATTCTTTCTTTACAAAATGGTAAAAACTTAGATCAGTACATGTCTTGTAGGTCAGCGAGCGTCTGCTGCATATCTTGCTTGAGCGCCTGGTATTTCTCCGACACTTGACTTAGCTCGTCTGGAAAACACACAGGCACATGCACATCATGCACAAACGGTGGCGCCCCCACACAACCAGGGTGTGCCACTAACTAAGGGGCAGTAACTGTGGGGTTCATGTCAGAGAAATCTTCCAAAGTGATGCAGAATACATCATTTTCCCATGACATTGCAAGCTTTGATATTTCTAAGTAAAGTTTTTACTTATTAAATAAGAAATTACTAAAGTAAATATTCATGAGAGAAATAAACAGCAAGTAAATTCTTGTTTAACACCACTCAGTGAATCATTAAATGATAACATTGTAATAGAAGGTTTTTTTTTGTGGGTAATAACTTGTGACACAGTATTTAAAAACCTGTCTAGTAATTTTAGCAGATAACCTGTAATAACTGATACAGTAAGTCCCATTAGCCAGGGCAGATTCAGATGTACACTGTGCACGATCCATATCCTCCTGAATATTTACAACCCACACCAAGGATTTAAACTTGTGAAAATTCTATTTTGGAGCCTACCAAAACTATACAGCACCGTACTACCGTATATTATGTCCTTCAATTGTTCTCATCCATCCACGAGCAGTCAAATTTCCAAAATTCATTGTCATGAGGACGGTAACAAAAACAGGAAGAAGAACAAAGACATCCATTGTTGATAATGGTCTCAGATTGATTATCATAGTCCCATAAGAAGTCGAGCAATATAATACTAGAAGCTTGGTCCACTTTGAGATCAATGTCTAGCATGAACCCCACAGTTCAATCAATGAGATCGTTCAAAACTTGTGACAGGAAGTCTACAATATCATCTTCTTCTTTATTTATTTTTGTAAATAAATAAATAAAAATTTCCTTATTTTCGGATACAGTTTTCAAAATGATATCTGAATAAGGTATTGTAAACTTTCTGTCATTTTAGTATGTTGATCAAATTCAAACACATATAAACAAGATTAATAAGGAATTAGCTTGTTAAAAAATCACTCTTTTGTTTCACAAATACAAATAGGATTAATACACAAAATGGTAAATTGATCAAACTGTATTGAAAAACACACAGATTAAAGATTCTATTTTCACGTATGCATATGTAAAGGTAATGAAAATGGTTGAGTAGAAGTATACAACTTAGATGATCATAATGATCTTTAATGATATCATGCAATCTATCTTAAATGGAAACACACACATTGTATGCATTCAAATTATTGTTACGGTTTCATTTCATAGTTGATACATGCACATACATCTAGTTACTACTTGAGCCATGTCTCTTGTAGAATCGAGAAACACACAATGAAAGATGTGATGGTGAAAATCTTTTGGTTTGGATTAGGAATGACATGGAATATACGTGTGATGTGAAGGCATGTTTTGTGTATTAGCAATGACACTACATATTGTTATGAAGGGTCAATGGTTAGAGCTTTGCGACTGTTGAAAGCTATTTTGAGAATACACCATAACCAGAATTCGAAAAAAAATGCATATACCTTCGAGCGAGGTTAAACTTTACCCAGAAATGTCCTCTTTTTTTTTCTCCTATTATTTCTATTAGTAATGTATCTAAAGGGAGATAAATTTCTAGCAAATGTTAACCCTGTCAAATTCAATTGTGACACCTGATTTTCAAAGTGTCACTGTTATTCAAGGTTTCAAAAAAATATCATAGGAGAGGTCTTATATGGTGTAAACTCTAATCATAGCTTTTAAAGAACACAGATATGTAAGGTGAAAGATGGAGGGGGCAATGTTTAGCTTGATTGCTGACTGTATGGGGATTGGGAATAGGGCTTGTGGTACAGAATCAGTACAGGACACACACATCTACTACAGTTAGAGGTGAAGGAGAGGTGAAGGTCATTATGAATCATAGAGGTGAAGGTCATTAACAGAGGTGAAGGTCGTCATCTGTTAGAGGTGAAGATGTTAGGTAATAGAGGTCGTTAGGTATTACAGAGGTCAAGGTCGCTAGGTATTACAGAGGGGAAAGTCGCTAGGTATTACAGAGGTGAAGGTCGCTAGGTATTAGAGGTGAAGGTTGCTAGGTATTACAAGAGGTGATGGTGACTAAAAATTAGTAGCAACTAAAAAGGGTGTAAGTGGCAAAAGGAGTATAAAGTGGCAAAACAAGAAAACATCAGAACATGAAAGAGGTAAAACAAGACAATAAAACAAGTAAATCACTCCATTACCGTAAACCTCCTCTCTTATCACATTAACGCAAACCTCTCCTGACATCATTTACCGGTACTATACAATTTGTCCTTGCATGTAGGTATGTTATCATAGTCTTCAAAGAATAATAGGTCACTCCAAATATGTCTAATTTCTTCTTTCATAAACATATCCATCCCGTAAGATAACTAACCTGGATTTGCATGAATCGAGATTGTATTAACAGATGAGCAAACTGACGTGTTTATCAACACTTTTGAATTCCTTTTAAACTACATAAATTTCCAAATAATATGCGTGAATTCTGCGTCAACATTGCTACATTACTTATATACATCAACAGACCCAGACCCAATATTACGAAACATTGAATAGGATTTCATGCTCAACTCAAAGTTTTGTTCACAAATCTTCACGTGAAATTTGAGCCAAGCGCGAAAATCGTATTCAGAGTTTCATAATCTCGGTGTCCGAGCTCCGTTAGGCAAGACTACCCTGCTGATACTACTACTACGGCTGTTGCTGCTGCTGCTGCAGATGAGAGTGGTGTAGATGAGAGTGGTATAGGTATACGAGTGTCAAGCTGCGTTGGCCACACGGGGCACATACCTTCCAGAGTATCTACGGAATGCTGCAGAGACTGATTCTCACGGATTGTCAATTCCACTGTTGTCTCCGCCTGTCATAGCAAACCAGCCAAGAAAACAAGAACATCAACACATGCAAAGTAACACTTTTTTCCCCAGTCACACACACGCAAAAAAAAATGGAGAAAAAAAATATGTACAAGGAGGAAAAAAACAAGGGTGCTGTGAGACGCCATATAGCCAGACTTCCAGATACTGCTTACAAGACCTATCTAGAGTAAAGAAAGGGGAGTAGGGGTTGGCTATGGGGATGGGTTAATATACTGGGCACTGGGGGGTAGAGTTTGCATGCCAGGGGGCCTAGCTAACGTAGCCAAGCACCGCCACCAACTCTGAAAAAAGGCATCCGGATTTGTGCTGTCCTAGACTAGTGTAATATGGAGATGAGATGATGATTTTGGGGATTAATGATCGTACAGGCCAGCATGCTGAAAAACCAAACATGTTTTAGTAGTAGTAGGAGGGGAGAGACAGACGCCGTCGTCGTCGACGGTCGTTTGTTAGTCTCGCGGCACGATGCAACTCGGGCTGCAGCCATACCTTCAAGTCTGTCGACTTCCTTTTGCAATTTGGATACAGTTCTTTCAGCCTCAGTTGACCGGTTCTCAGCCTGACAGAAAAGAACAATGCTGACACTAGGGAAAGAGGCCTTGCACCCACACACCCACACCACCTCCCCCCAGGGGGTTCCGGCTTCCCCGTACCTAGTCCTGTCTACACCCAGGGGACCAAAATTACCCCAAGCTGGACGTAGCGCTGACAATCAAAACCTGCTCCCAAATAACAGTAACTGGGTACAGTGGTTAGATAAAAACATCGCAGTGTTTATTATACCTTCACCAGGGGTGGGACGGCGAATACAAGGGGGAAATAGACAAATATAAAATTGCATAATAAACATGATAAAAAAAGTTGATATATAAACATATCAAATTACTAATTCAAGTGACTTAAATGCGATATTCAATGCAATTAAATGCTGGTAATACACAACATATCAACTTGAAAAGTAGTTAAAAAATAATATTACATTTTACACATTTTACAATTCTGAATTTTATATTTTACTTTTATTTTTTATTAAAAATGTTACCACATCCAAAATTACAGATGTTTTATAGCATTAAATAGCAATGACAGATTGTGAGTAAGTGGAGCGTGTGAGTTTGTGTATTACTCACATCCTTGAGTCTCTGTGTGAGGTCGCGAATGGTCTCCTCGTAGCTGTCCTCCCTCTGAGATGCCTGAAACACGCGCACACATCGGTTCAGACCAGGCTTTCTACATGCTTAGTGGCATGCACGTACTTACATCACCGACATATATACACTTACCCGGTACCATTCATTATTGTTAAATTCCATTGAAAAATAAATAAAATATAATAATATATGTATAAATATATTTAATTCTTTTTTAGAATTGTGGTCCTTTTCTAAAATTTCATAATTAAAATAAAAATCATAGAAATTCCCCTCCCAAATCTGTTGATAAACATCAGAATTATTTGATTATTTAAATTAATTTATATAAATAAAATAAAATTTCTGTAATTTACCGTTACAAAATCACAAATAATATACATGTTAATTTACATAATTTAATGTATGGAAAAAGCTCAGTATATGGCTTGTAAATTTCTTTTGAATACTAGTAATTAATAAGCATATAAAGTACTCCCAATTCCCATGGTCATTTAAACTCGGGACCTCTGGCTGAAAAGTCTGCTGGTCTACCACTGTGCTAGCACCCTTTAACTATCAATATACTGCACCCTTTAACTATCAAGATACTGCACCCTTTAACTATCAAGATACTGAACTGGGTAAAATATCAGTATAAGCAAGTTACAATTAATTCCCCAAAAGAAATATACATCATTGAGCTCTGTACATACATTTTCAATATCAATGACATCCTCAAATTACGGTACATTGGTTTAATATCCTTGACAAACCAATTGCCTTCTGATTAGGTTAATAGATCTTTCATAAATTATATTACAAATATATAGCACAAAATGGGAGTATATATTCTGTTATACGATAATTTGTTCAATGCATAGATATATAGATTATACTGCTAAATATCTAAACATTTATGCAAACACGCTTGAAAACATGAAACATTATGTGGAGAAAATGGCGCTCTTCTTTCTGAAGATGTTCGTATGAGAAACAGGTGTCCAAGATGAACCATTCCAAGCAACAGGACTATAGCCTCGCTCGGAACGGAAGAAAGGAAGATTCGCTTTTTCAAAGAGAAACAGCTTCGACGGCTGCCAACCATGACAACTGCAAATAGCTGGAACGTGACATTCAATTTACTGTCCATAATGAACTTAATCCTCGCCAAATGGGGGGCGTAAAAGGAACCATCCCAACTTTGACAAAATAATAATTTGAGCAAAACGTGGGAGGTAAACAAACCGAGGAAATCGTTATAAATTTGGTTTTGAAAATTTACAAATTTTGGAAGATGATTTTTACACATAATATCTGTGTTGACTATTTTGATTGAAATATGTGAAGATTTGTAGACAGCTGGTGATGTGAGTGACACTTACAGACAAGAGGACAGTGTTTTATTAGTGACACGTGTGTGGCAGTCCCGCCAAGACTGGACCACTCGGACTCCACCACTCAAAAACTGGACACCCACAGCTTAGTGAGGGGTCAGGAAAGTTTGTGTGTTACTTTAAGACAACACGTAAAGACTCTTTGAGTATCGTAACGCATGCTGGCCAATACAGAGAGGAAAGGGGGGACAATCGATGATGGCCAGGTATTCTGCCTTACCGTTAGTAAATGGCACGTCCATGCATGTTAAGACAAGCCTCCAAGAAATCCACACAATTATGAAGGGTTGGACATTGATGTAATATAGCTTTAAGACGACTGGGAGTCGTACCCCCCTAGTCTGTACCTTGGACAAACATGCACAGAATATATACACCGAGAAGGGAGAGACTTTCGAAAAGGCAAAGTTTACATGTTAGTGTTCCTACGGTAAGGGAAATCTTCACATATTTCAGTTAAAATGTCAAAATAGTTGACACAGCTAGCATGCAAAATCTTAAGGTTATAAACAGTTGCTTTCTTTGCAGTCAACTGGTATCTACCCAAATAAAAAATAAAAATATAAAATAAAATTTGTAAAGATTTCCTCCGTTCGTCCTAGTGTCTGTGTGCCTGTATGTTCAACCAGCCAGACAAAAATGGCCTCTGAAGATCCTCTTCAAAACCCCAGCAATTTCTCTTTCCAGGATCATTGTTTTCTCACAAAACAGCAATCCAATTAGACTGCTTGGTGATTTACAAGATAGCAATTCTATAAAAATGAATGGTGACTTTCACGTCCAATGAGAATGCTTGGCAAAATTTCCAAGAAAGCAGTCCCATCAGAAAGCATGGAAGCCTAAAAAACAGCAGTCCTATTGGAACTTGTGGTACCTTGCAAATAACAAGGGAGTTCCATTAGAACATGTGGCCACTGAAATAATCATTAAAAAATGGCAACTAAAATAATCGTAACAAAAAACGAAACTGAAATAATCATTAAAAGAATTAAAACTGAAACAATATAAAAAAAGCCAAATCAATGTCTCTGGCATAACCGTTGGCGCCTTCCATCCTCAGCACAGCAAATCTGGGTGGGGGGTATTTCACCGAGTTAGTAGGGACACGGTCTATACTATCTGAGAGACCTTGTGACGACTGCCTCCAAGTTAATCCTCGGGTGAAGCTTCTACCCATGCAGTTCATAACCAAACTAAAACAATGGGCCCTCCCTTGCTGAGAGTGCACACCAGACACTAGGCGATTGTATGAAAAACTACAGGCAACTGAATAAGGAACTCGATCGATCGAAAGAAAAAAAAACGACTGCCAAAACCACTGTCGGGAGCTGACATAAAGACGGGATGAGTGACGTAGCAGTTTCTGGATTTGACTGCGGTTAGCAGATAATCTAGCACTCGTTGGTACGGAAACGCATGCGTTTGAGGCCTGACAAGCAGGCAGACTTTTGGACACCATGCAACTATGGTGATACCTCTTGTTCACTGATTTCCAGTGATTTCATATTGTTGCCCACAACCTTCAACTCTTCCTCAAGCTCGAGAATCTTCCTGAAATAACAGATTTGCAACGTTAGAGGGAGATAGCAAGCTGCCTCCATGACACCAGCCCTAGCTCAGCTTACCTGGTCGAGTTGGACCTGGATGGTTTTGAAATTGTTACCCACTATGTGAAGCTCCTCGTCAAGGTCATAAATTTTGCTGGAACGGGATAAAAAAAAGAGGGCTTGTTACTGGGTGTGTTAGATGATGGGTGAGTCTCTACGCATGGCGGACATCAACAGACGACGCGCCAACACGGGAGTTGAAAGGGGGGAAATGGGGGTTTCGGGAAACGAGGGACGCACGTATGAATGTACGAGGGAGAGAAAATGAGATGGATGTTTTGGTGGGAGCGCAGACCAGAGACATGCGACCAACTGATCACGAAGTCATGGGTCACACAGCGGGCAACACTCAAACCCAGCCTGGTCCAACAAAACAGTGAGCTAGGGTGGTTTGCAGTCTGTTCCCACCTCCAGCTAAAACACAGGCAGACCGCGTTCAGTCCCTATACTGGTGCAGCCTATACCTAGGGGTGGCTGCCGACAAGTAGTATTCGAACAATCCGATTGGCTGGCGGGCCGAAGACGTTAACTATATCCATCCTGCTGCAGCCGACGTTGGCGCCCGTCTCGCTGCAATGGCCCCAAAATTGATCGGAACGGATGCAAACAACCAAAGTAAAAAACGCAGGTGAAATTGAACAGAAGATGCCAATAATCGGTGGGAAAAAAATAAAATCTAAAGCATTTTTGTTTCTTTTTCGCCATTTAGCATGCCGATTTCAAACATTTTTTTTTTATATTCAGCAAGCACTGACCAAGGTTGACTGGCTGACAGCAATATAGGGACTGATGCACCAACGACCAATGCATCATAGGGGGAAAAGTGCAAGCCATCACTTAATAGATAATCTTACCTGTTCTTCACTAATTTCAAACGATCTAATGTTTGTGGTTAGATTGCTAACTTCAGCTTCATAATGCTTGTACTTCCTGGAAAATGTCAAACAGCAAACACACACGCAATTAGTCATGCAGTCTAACTTCTAACATAACAATGTTAAAGTTTCAACAAACCTTGCACAACGCAAGCTTAAACATTTCGATTCAGATACTGAAATCAGGGAGATGTTCATTTATGGGATATAATTTGAAAACTCCCCGATTTCTAATAATATTTAATATAAAATTATGAAATCAGAAATTGTTGAAATTTAATAGAGAAATTAAACTTTAATAAAGGTCAAAATATCATTTACAGATTCATTAGATTCACATAAAAGTATCTATTTATGAGAGATTAGTATAACAACATAAAGTTAATGTGCTCAAATAACACTTCATACCCATGTAAATTGTAGTAGAACTATACAATAGTGACCAGTTTCAGAGCATACTAAAATCCTAAATTTCCTTTAAAAAAAAGCATTACCGATGCTAAACATTAACTTCTTAAATTCTTAGAATCAACAAATTTAGTGTTGGAATCTTTTAAGTGTAAAACAATATTTTTCTTATGTAAATGCAAATAGACTCCATGAAATTAGTGTTTTATGCCACAGCTGGAATCTTTCACCTACCAGTATATGCGACGATTAAGCCATTAAAGTTATTGCTAATAAATTCCTAAATTTGTAAGTAGTTCTTTCTACAAGTATTAGTAGATTTCATCTTCAAAGAAACTGCCTGTAAACTCCTTTAGAATGTATCACAGTATCATAAAATACCATTGAAAAGAAATCTGAATAGTTTAAGAACAAACTGAAAGCATGAAGTGACAAATAAATACTTTTTGTCGTGTATTCCGTTGCTTTTCTGAAAGAGGCTACGTGTTCACTTTTATTAATTTACCAGCAGTATTACTCAAATATTTGTCTACCTTTCCATACGGGTGTAAAGAATTAAAAGCAAATATAATTCAAATATGGTCTAAAGAAAATTAATTACTCGAAATATACGTCTACTTTCCGTTTTACGAGTAAATAATTTAAATTAAATAAATCCTCTGAAACTGGTTTACAATTAGAAACCCGAACTATGAATAGAAACGAAGCAAAATGCAGAAAACCGTACAGAACAAAAGTTTGAAATTCTTCATGCATTGGCATACTTATTTTAATTTCCTATATCAACAGTTGTAGTGTTATGCATGGTATACAGCCTGTGGACTGATCCAAGGGATGCCTGCCTGCACACAGCAAGAAATCGGTGAAAGGCAAGCAAGATAGTGTGTCTGTGTGGAGAGAAAACTGCTATACTGGGCAAAATCTCACAGGTTAAAGGTCAACACTGCTGCTTTTGGAAGGGGGCCAGTAAGGGTGGGAGGATCTTAAATTATAACATATATTTGGTGATGCATAATTTTGCACACGAGTATCCGACTTTTCAAATCCAAGCAGTTAGTTTGACAACAATTAACTAGTCTATGCTGATAAGTTTCCTATCAAACTCGAAAACAGAAACACAAATTTGTTTTCATGCCATGCCTTCCTTAAGGTTAACATTTCAAGAAGCTTTTCTATCTACAACATAGCTAAAAGATCTAACCGAGCTTAAAGAAAATGGCTTTGCACCTTTAAAAATTTCAACTGAAAATAGCATAAAACAAGTATCAGATGAGACGAAAGATCTAGACCTTGACTGGGTCTGTGCTCGACAATGTTTTTGAATTAAAAAGAACTGACAAATTTGCATATCTATATAATTACATCTTTCTGTTTGTTAGAAAACGGCACATACAGAATGTGATGTTTTGAATGTTTAAATAAATGGTCCAGACCCATTTTAATCAGTTATATCTATGCAACGTCAAATCCAAAGCTAACACCCAACTGTATTGAGTGAGTGAGTTTGCTTTGTCGAGTAATTTTCAAACGGACATCTTCACAATCCACAGAATCCACGGTGGAGAACTACGAACATTAATTTTGAAAATTAACTTTTCAAAATTTGACATCCTTCTAAAATAGCCCACAATAAGTGAATCGTTGCTTAAAAATCGCTGTGGGAATCTTTCACCCATACACAACGACAAATGCCTACAAAACATAACCCACCGATATCCAGAATATCCTAGTAACAAAAGTAAATACGCATTAAATTTGAACTATATTCAGAATTAAATGTCATAACAAAAAATAAGCCGAAAGAAAAAATGTTGATGTCCAAGGAAACTACTACATTATATCACACAAGCTCTAGTCAGTCGATGACTGATTAGGCTGACAAATCAGCAACACATATATAAAATAAAATATTTTTCATTACAACAATGCTACTAATAATGGGAGCTCTGGTGTAGTCTAGATGTTAGAAGTAATTTTAAAACCCTAATATCCCCAGCTAGTGTGAGAGTGTGGAGTTGTAGCTATGCAGAGCTAGGTGAATTGTACAGAGAGCGTACTGAGAGCGTAAGAGTGCGTAGCCAGAGTGTACTGGAGTGTACTAAGAGTATACCAAGATTGTTCCAAGAGTGTAGAGAGAGCGTACAGTGATGGAAACTAACTTTACAACTTACTAGGCCGAATAGTGATACAAATAACAAATTTTATGAATTTCTACTAGCCCTTTGGATATCTTTAAAGCATTGGGAAAAATGGCCTGGGCTAACTGGCTAGTGTTAATTTCGATCCCTGAGCGTACAAGAGTGTAAGAAGGAGAGTGTACTGAATGTAGAGTTAGCAATACCACCCAGTGGATATATTGTCGTAGGAGAGGAGGGTGTGTGTGTGTGTGTGTCAGCAACCTTCTCCCCGCCGGGTCAATCGCCGCCCACACCCTGATCACCAGCACCTCCGATCGCCCCCAGCAGAGAGAAGGTCAAAAAGAAAGAAGCGTGACAGTAGCTGCTGCTGAGCCCCCACCCCCAGAGTCACCAACCTCCCGTAGTCGTCGCTCATCTCCTCTAGACGTTCGTTCTCTTTGTCTGCTAAGGTCAACTTGCGAACAGTCTGGGGACACAAGACAGTTCAATACGGAATCAGAGCGGAAACTTTTCCGTGGAATCGGGACGGAATTGTACTTACGCTTCTGCGGCCTCCAGACGAGCCTCTGCACGTTCAAGGTCCACCTCTGTGATCGCTAGCTTACGGGCGGCCTGCATTGAGATCAATGTCATTGGTCAGTTCCATAAATGTCCAGTTTTCATTGGATGATGTCTTGGGACGTTTAAAAAAGTGTTTTCTATCTTTCCTTAACAATGCCAAAAATTGCAAGATTCTTTAATTTAATCAAAGCCCCAAAACAATGTGATTATTTTTTATATTGATATTTTTAAAATTTGCTAAAAGCCAAAACTTCAAGATTATTTAAGAATGTGATCTCCACAAAATATTGTGATATTACATTAGGATATTTAAATATTGATGACAACTAATACAGATGTTTTTTCTCCCTAGACATTATCAATTTTCTCAGAAATTTACTAATGCCACAAAGCAAACATAAATTTTTGAGTCACATCAGGAATCTTTCACCAATACGTGACAAAATACATTTTTGAATAATAAACTTTATTATTACCGAATTTTCAATGAAATAAGTCCCAAGACCACAGCACACAAGGGATTTTTGAACACTGACGGAACAAGGCATCATGCTTTCTACTCACAGGTCTGTGAAATGTTCACACTCAAAGTTTTCAACTCTTTGCATGCATGCCGACACGACACGACACGGAAACCAGCTGTGAAGCTGGAGTTAGTAAAAACACTCGGATGCAGGCTACTGTCAAACTATGGAAGCACACGGCTTTCCCTTCGGAACAAGGCTTCCAATGGGCCCCGATTTGATGGATCCAATTGTGCATTGCCCGGGCAATACAAATCTTGGATCAACAAATCTAACACTAATACACAAACATTCAGCATGGCAAGAATAAGACTGCATTAATAAATCAGAAAAATGCAATGGAACTGGATTTTTAAATTTGTTTTACCCCATTAAAAGTAGGCATTAATCTTAAAAATTGAGGAACACATTCTTTCAATAAAACATAGTTTTCTCGACATTATTAATGCAGTCTTATTAATAGATACATTCCACTCGGGAGCAGAATGTTTCATAAAACAGTTACATTATTATTATATTATTTTTGAAAACATGATTTACTATATATTTCAATAAATGTTTCAGACAATTGAATTTCAATTCATAGCACAAATTAATCATGCTAGTATTATTATTACTAGTTAATGTGAAAATCAAAATAATTTTATGTCAATTGGTATTGTAAGTGTAATTGTCAGTAAAAGGTTTTCAATATTTCACATTTACATGAAAATATTAATAGTCATCATTATTATGCATCATGCCATTCCAAAGTATGCACTCCTTTCAGCATGCACCTGAAATAAACACAAATCTTTGCATCATTCAAACAATGCAATTAAATACTCTTTCAGCTAGAAATCTGTCCTGCCAAGAACATTTTAACCATTAAAATAATTGCAATTTGTATTTTTAATTTGTACAATTTTTCTCCCCTATAATAATTCTTAATGACAATCAAAGATTTCTAGGTTAAAGAATGTTTAAATGCAGATGTTAGTAAATGTGTATCAGTTTAGTTCGACTAAATGCAATCACTAACATTTCATACACTGGAGACTGTGTAGTGAAATGGCCGCAGAAAGGGCAAATAACTCTCAAATTTTATCGCAGGAAGTTTACATTTGATGACAATATCCACATCCAGGATAGCTTGGTTTTGCAGTGCTGATGTCAAGAAGGTAGGTAAAATCCTCCCTCGTATTATCCTTGAAGTACATCTAATAAACTTTTATAATGGTATGGAAAAGTTGCTTTCACACAGTTTCCAGCAAGCAAATTTAGAAGAAAATTGGACAATTTAAACGAGAAAAAAACCATACTTTCACTTCATCCAGCACTGCAAAATGCACTATTTCTAGAAGGCCCCAATCTATTTCTAGAAAACCCCAGCATCTACAGCAATCTGAAGACTATTCACCCCACCCCTTTCCCCGAGACTGGCATATACATCACTATGCCCGACATGCCCATGGCAAACACTGTTGGACGGGACGGTGTGTCGCGTCACCTAGAGGCCATCACCTCATCATATTTACGATCTGCGTCCTCTGCAATCCATCGTGCTTCCTCCAGCTGCTTCTCCAGGAACTCAATGCGCTCCTCATCAAACTGACTCCTGTTCTCCAGTACCTTACGAGCTCTAGCAGTGACAGACATAGCGGGACGTGAGTAGTCAGGTTAGACAACAACCACAGGCAAGTTAAGAGCTGTTTTAGTCGACGGAGACAGCAGGAATATTAACATATTGACACTACTCTCGACACCAATTCCTCCAACCAGAACTCGTTGTCGACGTTCCAGTTGAAGAAAGGGTCGTGCAACTAAATCCTGAAAGAAAAATGTTAATCGCGTGCGAGCGTGCGTGCGTTCGTTTGTCCGCGCAAAGAGGTTTTGTTAGCACGAGTCATGCTAAGGTAGTCGGCGGGCGGACGAGCGGGAGGACACCTGGTTGCAGACAAGGACATCACCTCATCGTATTTGCGCTCAGCGTCTTCTGCAATGTATTTGGCCTCCTTCAGCTGAGCTTCCATCTGATCTATCCTCTCGTCATCAGCAAGACTCCTGCTCTCAAGCACCTTGCGTCCTCTGTGGAACAGACACCAAAACTAACCCATCACCACGAGTTCAACAGAATCAGTAACGTAAGCGTTTGACCCGGTGTAATGATGCACCACCGACTGTAGTCTCTACTCAAAGAGTTACCGCTGAAATACCAAAATGTCTTTCGATTAGTTGAAAAAAATAGAAGATTAATTGGTCTGATAAAAAGTTGTTTGTTATTGCAGTATTTGAGCAAATTTACACTTGATGAGAGAAGGCATTACAATATTAAAATCTTGGTTGAAATACTGCAATATCAAACACAAAACACCACCACAGCAAGTTTCTGATCTCTCCTAACATGCAAATCCAAGAAGCATCAGGAACAGGCATCAACTCGGGGCGGCGATTAGCTTCTCCAGCAGGACCTGCAAGGAGGAGAGAGATCTCTGTATCAGTGTGAGGCGGTGCTAACAGGGGACTGGGACAACCTACCTCGTCGTATTTCATCTCAGCCTCCTGGGCTACCACCTGGGCAGTCCGTAGCTGCTCCTCGAATATCTCCGCCCGCTCCTCCGTGGCGATCAGTTTACTGTCTAAACTACGTCTGGACCTGCAGAGACATCACGGCACACCATGCAACCATCATGCTTTTTCTTAACATACTGACACAACTGAGATGCCAATGTTGGTTATTACTAGGGGTGCAACAACGTGTTGAGATACAGCGAATCAAGGTAAATGTGAACCTCTGAATACATCTGTTGCCATGCCTGAATTTTGGATTTACCATCTCCCTGCTGGATTAAGTACAAGCACTGCTATTTAGATTGTCTCCCTGATGTCACTATATATGTGCAATTGTATTGTGAATGAACCATCACCATAGTACATGTGACAAACATAATAAAAAAAATTAAATGCACTGTCGAAAGTGCAAAAGAGCGTATGCTGACATTGTTGCATCCCTAGTGATTATCAAGGCTTACATTCAAGATCAAGTTTGCAGTGATATGGGAAGAGTTTATCAATCTGACACAGATTTGCATTTTTATAAATTTTTCTGCTAATGTGAGAAAGTGTGTCCAAGTTTGACATGTACAGATTGCATGTTTGTCCTTCCAGTGCATTCCATAAAATCTAAATATTCAGAAACATACTTCCTATGGAATTGTTCAAAAATTGACAAAGAATTTGATCAGAATTATTACTACTGCCCGCATCACTGCAATAAACAATAATAACATTTCAGATCTTGAGAATCAAGGAGGAAACGAGAGAAAAACAACCTGGCGATATAAATATTTAAATGGCATTGTGTCCAAGGCGAACAAATAAATGGAGCAAGTGGACACTACACGAATATCTACACCGAGGATGTCAAGCTATCTCCCTCCACGTGGACACATCATTAGTCATTTCTCGTAGGTGTACGTAGATCACTACTTGTGTCAAAGAGACCAGGCATATTTCAACAGCCACAGCCGACACTTCAGAGCCTATCCACAAATACGGGTACCATGTCAGGAGTCATTGGTATCCCAAGCATTCTATCATGTCACTGTAGACCGACATGGTGGCTATACTCTAGCAGTGTATCTGGTGTTAAAGGGACATTGCCGAGCATGTTTCAGAGTTCTGAACATTTGGCACATGATCCATCAACAACTTGACGAAAGTCTTAAGGACTTTGCCAAGAGAAATGGCTGACAGAGGAAATTTAAAAGACCAATAAATAATAAGAAATGATGATGAAACCGATCTGGCCTCGAGATTACGAAACTTATCCCAGTACGAATTCATACTCAATTCAAAGTTTAGTTACCAAATACCTACATAAAATTTGAGCTGGAGAATGAAATCATACTCAAAATGATTCGTAATCTCAGTCTGATTTAGATTCAAATTGTCAAATCAATAGTTATCTTAATCTGTTAAATAACCTTTTTTGAAAAATACAACATAAATGAAGTTTCTACATTACTTCAAGACAGAACCATATCTAAACAAAGAAAAAAGAAAAAAAAGAAGAAAAGGAAATGACGGATATTTTAAGTCATGTTCATGCTCAAATTATACATAATAATTAACATATTTCATGAGCCCCTGGTAAAACATTTCTGTCAGTGCAGCACAAATAATTTGCATAAATTTTAACATCCAGCCATAATAATAGTGCACATGTTCCACCACCTTGCATTACCACCATAAGAGCAATTTATTTCCTACTTCAGATTCATGAAAGCCTTAAATTCGATATTGTGTGGAGCATGTACTGTACACACCCAGTCATGCATCTCTATACAAACAAACCAACCCCAGGAAATGGGCCCCACTCTCTCGTGTTAAATACTTATCAGTTACATACAATTAGCCTCTCGTATATGGGCATAACTAATCCACTTTTATCAAGCTTGGTAACGACTTCCTAGTACCCTACTAAACTTGCAGCCCAACATTTATGGCTAATATTATCACATTGTGTGTACATATACCGCTCTACATCTCTCCACATGACTAACTTTATTGTCGTTATCCTTCCATGCCTTAGGCTGGAATCCCTGATGAAAATACAGAATATGCGGAAACAAACTATTTATATATATACCATAGCTTAGTTTTGTGCCTTACAATATCTTTAATCATGTTAATGCATACAAATGTGAATTCCATCATAGTTACAAAAACATAGAATTTTTACTTAATTAGCATAATTAATTAATAATGAAACAATTAAGTACAAATATAGGAACAAGGCGTACATGTAATTGTATATTTAACGGTGACCACGCTATTTTTTCAAGCCGTGACCTGGCCCAGAGGAGACTGAGTCGGTATACAGGCAAGGGGTGGTAGACAAGGGCACTGCATATCTCCCTCACTATTGACCATATCTACACAAGACTTGCTTTGCCAGTGTGCACTTGATTGGCCTACAGCAACGTTTGTCCAGGCCCCGGTCACTGCAAACCAACATCGCATGTACACAGAGGTCAAATCGGAAATTCTTTACACTTTATCCTCAAGAGTGAGAAGAGGGGGGGAGGGTGTGTTTGCGGGAATGTTGACTTTGGACCGCGATGATTACATGCAAACAGTTAGAGGATCACTCTCGGCTCCCTTCCACTCACACAACACTCACATTGTCTTTAACAACACTAAATATATACATACAGGATAGACTACAAGTAATGTGCATTTTGGTACTGCCTTTTGCTTGCTAGCAAGAATGCGAACAATCGTGGCTCTGATCGGTGTAACTATGGAAACCTCAAGTGTATTATAATCGTACTCCAGTGATTTCCCGTTGTAAAAAAAAAAATCAGCAAATATTTTACACCGGGGCTCATGAATATGAAAACAAGAAATAGGAACAGAAGGAAAGAATAAAAGAAAGGAATCAATCTGTTGAAGTTTGATTTGTAGAGTACTCATTGGGCCCGTTGCTAGGACTCAAGGCAGATGCTGTGCATGTGTTTCCATTTGGTATTCCATATGGCGGACCTGGCTGTAAAACGCATGCAGTTCATAGGATACATTTCAAGCAAATAAACTACATGGGTTGAAATACTGAACACAACAAACTTGCCAAGATGTTGGTCCAATAATATTGCCACAAAGAGATGGAAACAATGTTCAGTAACAAAAGCTTTAAAGAACACCCCCAGCCTCTTAAAAATAGATACAGAGATTGAAATTAGTTAGAAGCGATCAATAGTGTTAAATTAATAAAAAGTAGTAGCAATTTTCCATTTTCCATTTTATTTCTCAATGCTTTCTCAAAGTTTCGTATAAACTGTCAAAGGATAATCTTTTCCTGGACATGACTGGAAATGTTACCAGAATATACATCAGTTTTTTTTAGCAATAGCTATGTTGACAATACAAGAACATTCTTAGAAATCACTAGTCCTCTCAGGGCATCTTAATTATTGGCAAGTTTAGCTAGAGGCCTAAACTTATACTTTTGTCATGAGGATACCTAAAGCATTGGACATTTTAGCTTCTGTTAGTGGTCAAATTTTACACTTGTTCTCCGAAAACCTAAAGCATTGGACATTAACGTTTAGCTTAGGCTAGAGGACCACCACCAGACTGTAGAGGACCACCAGAATGTAGCTGACTGTAGCTGACTGTAGCTCACCTCTCACTCTCATCTGCAGCCTTGGAAGCCTCTTCCAGTCTCTCTGTGGCAGTCTGCAGTCTCTCTTCGTTCCTCTCAAGGTCCTCCTCCAGGAGTGTGATCTTTCTGGTTGTCCCGCTCACTTCCTGTTCCATCTGCAATGACAACACTGTGGTATAAGAAACAGCAAAAGTATGTAGTACACTGACCATTGTGACCACTATATCATGTATACTGATTATGCTATCACGGATGGAATTTCTTTTTTTTTAAACATTTACCTTCATGGGTTTTTTTTCAGATGGAACATAACACCTAATAGCCCGAATACTGATCCAAATATGATATAATTTTTTAAGGAACACAACACATTTATTATTAGCCTTAGGGTACTGCTAATATTGAGGAAATAAGCATGGGCAAACAGGCTAGTTTTAGATCACTACAACACATACAAGAACGTGAAAGAGTTATTGTATTATGTGGCCAAACACTTGATACAGTATCTCTCATGGCATGTTGTGTTTTAAACTTTAGTAGTAAAATTTACCAGCATACGGTGAAGCCATAAACATTTCTATTAACATGATTAATGTAAACTGAAGTCAATTAACAATTAATTTAACCCTCTCCATGCTGGAAATGTCCTAAACAGCAGTGTATGTGCATCATCTATCATGGATATGGTTAAATACACATCAATCCAAAGTCTGAAACGTATTACAACCACAACAATTACTTATTTCAATGTGACATTTGACCTCTTGAATGCATGCATGCGTGTACATATAGACCGAATATCTATCCTGGCAACTACTATGAACTTCAGATCCCTGTGCATTTCTTTGAATTGCAAATATGGATTAATCTCGAGACGTGGGACAACCCCGAGGTGTTGGGTGTGTGTGTTACATGGTGTGTGCGAGAGAATATGCACAGACAGTGTGTCGAGCAATTGCAGTTTCCCTTTACTTTGTTACAATTTGTTTACACCTAAAGCGCTCCACAATGCCAGTGCTATGGGTTATCATATAGGGCTGTTTGTACACGGCGAATATCATAGCAATAAAACCTCATAGCTTTATGAACCCAGGCTTTGTCATTGCATGTTTGTGCTTGTCGAATTAATAAATTTATGAGATGATTTATTCAGAATTATCTTCTTCATGTACACATTTCTAGTGAGTCTTGCATGTACCATAGTATACAGTATATCATGAACAAAGAAGGCATGCATCAAGCCAACGGAAATCCACTTTTGATCTAATTTTCTTCTAGACTTTGATGGCTAACTCCACCGTGTCTGTTGGTGTTCGATATATATTGAAGCAATAAACCTGGCAGAAGATTGTCATAACATCTCGACTCGCTACATGGATCTAGGAAAAATCAATGGTATAGCCTGTCTGCAACTAGTTCCTCCCTTCACTTCATAGATCAAATTAGACGTAGTGGTGTTGTACTTGTAGCTGAAGACATGTCAAGAGATTAAGGGGCTGGGTGTGTGTGTTACTAGAAAAATAACGCCATCAGAATTATGGTAGCTGGTTTGTAGTTTGTTCTAGCTGCATGAAGTAAGAAGAGCTTGTTCAATAAGCTATTGATCACATGGGTAGTGGCCTGTATGCCTTGATGTTGAACATGCACATAGGAACCATGAATATAGTTGTTCTCTGGAGACATGGCATACAAGGCATGGGGTTCTAGTGTATATTTATATCTGCGTCCAGTCAAGGTCCCTGTTCCATATAGAATGATCTTAGTGCTAGACAGTCGTAATGTCACAAAAATGTATGTAAGCGTTATGACTCTCAGAGTGCTACAATGATTCTGTGGACATGGGCTAGTTAACTACCAACTCTTAGCATCATATTATAGGTTTTGTGTCGGTTCCTTCTATTGACCGAGTTAGTGGGTGTTTATTTACACAGTTTAAGGAGGCTTTAAGACCACTGAGCAATGACCGCTCCTCATGATATATGTATATGCAAGATACACAATAATATAGCATGATAATAATCCCAAAATATTAATGGTCGCAACCATCACTCTGGAGAATTCTGGGTCATCGAACAAGAATTAAACTCGAACATTCAGATTTTGCATTCAGACACTAATACCTACAGAATATCCCTTCCACAATTTACCAACTAACTACACAAATAACATTACTTCCCCTTGTGAATTTAATTTGCTACAGTTACTTTCCTAGCTATTCATACTGATAATCGTAAACTTAGCTTTCGAGCATGGTGTCTTTTGAAAAAGGAATTTCATACACTGATTTATTATAAAACACCATACCCTACAAATGATGCAATATCCATTTGTTGCTGTGGCATTGTGAAAAAGATTATTGATGAATGAAACTATGTAATTCAAGTAAATTTGTCTGGTTTCATGTTACAGATGCATGTATCCCTTCACTGTCTGCAGCCAGCATCAATGAATGACCCAATACCTGTCTGCACTACATGCTGCATCTAACTACAGCATGACTCATCTTATCTAAGGAGTCACCCCGCAGTGCTATACAGACCGGCAATGGCTGGCAATGACACACAGACCCACTATACACTACAGCCCAGGATAGGAGGGCCTCGCCCTGTTCATATAGTCAAGTGAAGGCTCCATGAACAGCGATATATGCTTATTGTATAAGTAGGATGTGTTTTTAACCTTGTTCATATTGTGAACGGAACGCTCCATAAATGGCGATACTGCTCGTCTATGGATATTACAATAACTGCATAAGCAGGATGTGTTTTTAACCTTGTTCATATTGTGAACGGAACGCTCCATAAATGGCGATACTGCTTGTCTATGGATATTACAATAACTGAGCAGGATGTGTTTTTAACCTTGTTCATATTGTGAACGCAATGCTCCATAAACTGTATCTAAGCAGGATGTGCGTAACCTTGTTCAGATAGTGAACTGAACGCGCGATAAGCTTGTCTTTTACAATAACAGTATATATATAGGCAGGATATGGTTAACTCTGTTCATGATGAACTGAAGGCAGCAATGCTGGGAATATACATAATTTACAAGCATGATGTTCTTCACTATCTTCATGACTCCCTTCACCAGATCTTGGGCCTGCTCCTTTCTAGCTGTACTGTCTGTAATTTCTGTCCGACGCATGTGCAGTTACGGTACACTGTGCTGTGTTGATCCTTGGTAACTGCCCATGCGTCGGACAGAAAGTACAGACGGAACAGCTAGAAAGGAGCAGCCCATGCTCTCTCTGCATTACCATTCAAAAGCAAGATGTGTTTTCATTTGGGCAATTAATCATTATCTTATCTTCACCCTGGTTCATCTGAAATGTTTCTCTGTGTATTACTAGGTGGACTCCCATGGTACGATTTGTAGCAAAAACTTGTATTATATTATCGAGACAATAGAACAATTAAATGTCCCGATCAACACGTCAATTTGATTGTTCTCATGCATCGATAATACAAGTTGTTGCTACAAATAGTACCATGAGTGTCCAGCTTAAGGAAGACATGCTTCACCCTGTTAAT
>JAUTBZ010000004.1:7066-49938 GCA_032361785.1 Lepetodrilus galriftensis
TATTAATGCTAGAAATGTATGAATGATAATCTAGTGCCCTCTATTAATGCTAGAAATGTATGAATGATAATCTAGTGCCCTCTATTAATGCTAGAAATGTATGAATGATAATCTAGTGCCCTCTATTAATGCTAGAAATGTATGAATGATAATCTAGTGTCCTCTATTAAGGCTAAAAAATAATTTATTCCAATAAATACTACGTCTGCCAAAGAATACGTCTGCCAAAGAATACTGGTGTTGACAAACTTTTTAACATCAGTATATATTTTTTTCCGTGAATATCTGTGAATGTTGTTTGGTTGATCCGGATGTCATCTACTCTCCCAGTGCGGTTGTCGCCCTTGGTTGATCTGTACAGTCCGGTGTCTCGGGGTTTATCCTATTACAACAGCAGTTAACACTGTTTCCATTTCAATTGCCGTTAATAATATATAACAAAATATATCATGTAATTTGCAAAGCCAATGTTTTTATTGAACGATAAACTATCCCCATCAAGGGGCATAACATACAAGCATAATATATACATCTCATATATTCAATAGCTAGGCACGACAGCAGATCAACTAAAAGGTAGCTCAACTTGATGACTATCTACACATCAGCGGAAATAAAACGCTTACTCCCACAATTCCATGCGCGAAGAACCGGTAGTGACGAAAATGTGGACTCAAATACAAATGGACAACATATTATGTCATCTAAAATGTTAGGAAAGGTGCATTTCAAATGCTGGTACAAATAATGTCAGTGTCGGGTTGTAATTCTCTTTTACTTGAAGGAATCGAGGAATCCACAAGGACTTGGGACGAATTCGGGTGACAGGCAATTTTGAGCGTATTCACTGTAAACTAGACCTGAAACACAGTCAATATATCACATTTTAGAAATATAATATACTACCGTCAGAAAATAAGGGAACGATACTGATATTCCTATACGGAACACATTATAACACGAACACATACAGTGGTATTTCTCAAAACTGAGTAAATTAATTGTAATTAAATTTTCAACCCAAGTGCAAAAATGCATGGACAATACCATAGTTTACGTGCATGCACGTGTCTTATTGGGTTGTTTAACGGTGGCACTTTTAATTTGCCTATACTAAAAGTGTTACCATTATGCGTTCCCTTATTTTCTGTCGGTAGTATAATATAATTGCGTTATAACACGACCATCATGACATATGAATACATATAAAATATAACACAACCATACGTTATGATTATCGCACGAGTTGCATTTACTTGTCACAGAACATTAGACGTATAGTACGTAACATTTACTGCACCAGGATCTACGATATTTATAAGAATACATTTATTCTTGGAGATTAGTAAAATTGAGTTCATAATACCCTACTCTATACTAGACTATAATCTATCATGGCAGTATATTTAATCATCAAGCTCCGAATATGCAATATCAATTTCATACCTAGTTTGTAGTATTATAAATACCACTGATATACTATTGTTTCACATAATAATTATATTAGTTGTTTTAACATCTCGTCTGAATCTCATAGACTGCATTCCTGGAAGCAGGCTATCAAATATGTTCGTAGTTTTCGAACAATCGCCTTGCATGGCAATGTGAGACTAGGCAAACAGTGCGCATTGCCTACTCGTGTTGTTAAGCAGTAGCCATTTACAGCGCTATTTAGTTACCCATTGAACCAGAGCGCTTTTAGATCAACCCAAGTTAACCTAGTGTAGAACATCAGTCACAGGAGCGAAGTATCGCTGCACACTGAGTCAAGCCGAGGCTACAGGTCTACAGGTAACGACAGAATCTGTTTAGATGATTAAATCTAAAACAGACTTGCCACGACATATTGCAGTATTTCGACGTGAATGATAATTCGAGACAACTTTTCACCTCATTTGCTTCAAAAATCACCCATCAAAAGATGCGCGCATCATCAAAGTGTAGACTCGATTTCAAGCTGGCACTCGGCGTATTTTTTTGGCTGCAGGATATGACCTAGACATGCATGTCGGCTATCTCGGTACAGGATGTTGGGTAGAGAGAAGGGAGAGGTGGGCGGCACTATCTTACTCGCAGAGATTGGCAGCAATGCGTAGACTTGAGACTGTCTATACAGCGACTAATAGTATCACGTCGCTGTTATTAACACATAAAGTCAATGGTTTACGCTGCATACTGTCTATTATACTCATAATAGAAATGTGGTATGGAACGCGCGTATATTATGAGTGAACATAACCAGAACCAGTTTTAAGTCAGTTTTATATTTTTAAATACTTCTCTATTCATCGCAAAGTCGTTTATTATTTCTTCTTCAAAAGAAGCATTGACGCTAATGTTTGTGTTCATGGTGTGATGCATAATATACCATGGTATACTCACGAGTATAGGTTGAAATGTTTGGTAGCCTCGGTCTTCAGAAAGTATTAGAAGGTATCTTCAGAACTATTATAGTGTCAGGTTTGAATTATTAACAGGCGATGTAATACGATCTTATGACGTTTTGTCTTCTTGTCACGGTATCAAGGTGCATATAGCGGGTTGGTAGTAGCTTGAATGTTGGTTAACACTTTCTTTACCGATAAAACGTTCCAACAGTGTTTTAGTAGTCGTAAAACCGTTGTTGTCACTTTGTCTATTGTTTCTGCGTAAACTATTAACTGACGTTCAGAGTAAATTTACGCTGATTGCTTATCCAGAAATGTACAGCATTTAAACTGCCGGCAGAAGTATTTAAATGAGCTTTAAAGGTTGTGGGGCTTAAAGGAAAACAAAGTGCTGTATCCCCCGTAAGCTTTCTAATGCTATATTTCCACTTGTGCAATCTCACTGTTCTCACGATCATATTAAATTATGCGTTATATTTCAAGAAGGGCAAAAAAACGTCCGACGTTTCTTCATACGTTCCGTAGGCTATCGTCTTTTCGCAACAGTCTCCACGCGTCATAAAATTTAACTGTGATTTGATTGCATCGCTGACTCTTGGAGCAAACGGTTTTACATTTGTTGATTGCCGCGCCAAGGGAAGTCTGCTAATCGCTGGATCTACAGATAGACATCTCAGTCTTATTGGGGTTGTCCAAGACCAATAACACGTCATAGAGCTTGATGTATGTACAGTCCCTTTCTGACAGTCCGGTCCTCTTATTCCCCTCTTTAACAAATTTGGATATGATGTAGCTCGTGTGTCGTACTTCATTGCTAACCCTTATACTAACATGTGGGCAAAATCCAGCATCTCTAAATCGTTCGTCGTCCTTGCTCTTGTATATATAATACATCTATTTCAACCTTCATCATTAGTAAAGATTGTGACGTGAGGTTATTATTATTTCTTATATAGACGCAGCCTCGTAGAAAATGGCAATATTAATTAATGTGTGGGTTAACGCAATCTCGAATAGTATATCACAGATCTCGGCGACATGGAAACCCACGAGAACCACAAACCATACACCTTCATCAAGCATTGTTGAATCAAAGTATGCTCCGTGAAACTAAATTTTTAATTTAAAAAACGTATTTCATTGCCATAAATTAATTCATGAATGAAATATTGCGCTTAAATGCATTGCCATAAAATAATTCATGAATGAAATATTATGTTTACATGTACACGTATTGCATATGTTAATATTTGGTCGAATATTTCGTAGGGAAACTCTTCCATAACTCCGTTATCTTGTCTTGAAATTTCAGACAAATTAGATAAACCCTGGAATTGAGGGTATTTTTCGACAGCAGATGTTATCGTCATATGGCCTAATTGCTTAATCCTCCCTCCCCACAGAGACTCGCTCTCTTGAGCTATTATTGGTTATATTACAAGAGATATTAATCCTCATATTGGAAACTTTTAACGTGCATCCTTCCACATGACACAGGTTGCCGACCCCTTTCTTTTAAATCTCCTCAGATGATACTAAATGGCACCAGGATTTAAGCTAGGCATTACAGTGCTCATACAGGGATATATTCTGACACCAGTCTTCTTATAATATGTTTTACGCCTGTCGTTTGTTGTCATGTTGAAATTAATCACTTGCCTAGCGTGTGATAGAGCGGAATTGAATTTGGGCCGTTATAAGTTTCAGCTAGGTACCAGCATGGCTGTTTTGTTATCAACATGGCATTGAAAGAACGCTGAATATGCAGTGATCGATGTCTTTGAATAACGTCTGACCATCAAGGTTAGGCCTGCTGTATTGGATATAAACGAAGTATATACTGTATTTACATGATGTTTTCAATAACTGACAGGAAAGTAGTGGTTAATATGGAATTATTGTATACATAGTAATGGTTCTACAACATAATGAACATGCTACTATATACCAATGTATTTTCTGTACAGTTGGTCTTGAAAGAGAGTCTAGATGATCCATAGACATTGAAATATGCTTAGTTCTATATCAGCAACATGGCGTGCTATGAGAGGGGATCATATTTCCAAGGGTTAATTTGCTTGCATGCATTTTTAGGAGTTATTTCTAGTCAATTTGAACCGTTTGAACTTACTAATATTTAACTGAACACCTCCTGAGCAAGGTCTCCTGTGGCAGATCTCAGACCTCTGCATGTCTTATTGTTCACTTACCCGAGGGCAATACCAGGGTTATACACGGACTGCAATCTGACTGAAAGGTCATGCAACAGTTTCGTTTAGTCCCCTAGGTCTCGACTTGCAGTGCTCAAGCCCGAAATCCGAGACCGTATTCACAAGCGTTAAATCTTCCCTATGAAATCTGAGCATATCTCTGTAAATATTTTGTAATTAACACTTGGAAAGTCTGACGGGATCGCTACTCCAAGCCAGTGCAGCGTATGCTTGACTTGCGAACATCTGAATCATGGCTGGCCGAGATGGTTATCTTCCCAGTGTACATTTACTAGATGCTAGATCCCAGACTACGCTCGACATATAGTCTCGTGTCGATTCTATTAATGATACAGGGAGACAACACGGGGTGTTTTCTAATTTCCTGTCACGTGCAATCCAACAGGATCATCATTAGTTCTGCGATGCTATCTGGAACGCGAACGGACGTATATTTAACCGTGGTTGTGTTTAATCCAAAGATATAAGCTCTCACGAAGAAACGTAGGAAATATATATGTGAGAGAAAAGAAATCAGATTTATGGAATACGTAGAAGATTTAACTCGTGTATACATCTTACCACACACACGCACATAAACACCCACACACGCACATATACACCCACACACGCACATACATAATACACACACCCACATACGCATAAACACACATACACACGCACACACATACAGACTCTCTCTCACACACACATACACACACGCACATAGCTACCCACACACGCACATACATAATATACACACACCCACATACGCATAAACACACATACACAAGCACACACATACATACTCTCTCTCTCTCACACACATACAGAGACACGCACGCACACACACACAGACACGCACACACAGACACGCGCACGCACACACACACACACACACACACAAGCACACTCCACTGTATATGCGCCTGCAAGCATATGTCAGAAAGTCTACATAGGATTACGTGCGTCCGACACGATTCCACTTGTCTAGAAATCTAAGCAATTGATCGATTGACTATATCCTAAGCATTTCTATTGTATACTTCACAGCAACGGCTTACTGGAATATATGCATACCATAAAAAAGGAATCTAATCCAATTGAAGACCAGGACAGGGGTATCACTTTGATTTATTGAGTAGGACACATAACATTCTATTTTCTATCGACGTAAAAAACAACGTAACTGCAGAGAAAAAAGTCTACCACTTATACTATAAGCTTGGAGTCGGATTAGCCGATTACAGAGGCTCTGACAATACCGGGATTATTTCCTCTAGTGAGCTACTGCAGTGTGGTGTCTTCTTTCAGGCTGCTGAGGTCTTGGGACAGATAGGGTAACCGTCCAGACTGTAAACTGCATTGTGTAATCCTTATGACGACCCTATTACGAGAACTGGGGGGCTTTGGGGACGCCATTCGTCAGTAATAAGATGTAGGGTGTGACACCCGTGTCTGGCGGGGTAGGCCAGGACATAATGAACAGATTAACATAACTCTCCGCTCTTCTCTGGCACCGGACCAGAGGATGGAGCAAGAGAGCTCATGATTACACGTGGACGTCTGCGGGGATTCAAACCCCGAACTATGTTTGGCAAATCAGCAGACGACAAAGACGTAAGTGGGTAACTAACGCTAAAGTTACCTGTCTAGCCTTTGATCTATTCCCGCTTTGAAATGCATTTTGACATCTTGTTTTATGTATGAGACACAAGCTTGTAAGAAGGTATTGCGTCGGTTTACGAATGGGGACAGGGAGGGGGTGGGGGTGATTTCTGGGTGACGTGGGTATAATTGAACCTCAAACCTAAGACACAAAGACGAACCCATGTATTGATGACCCCAACATGTGACTTGTACCCCGCTTATACATGAATCTGATTAGGGGTATCATTACACCCGTAATTAGGGTTGTACTATTTGCTCGCAGTTCACCGGAAGGAAGTAGTTAGCCAGTCATAGGAGACTGCGCAGAGACAACGTGCTGCGCGCACGCAACCATGAACACATGTGCACGATATTAGTGTACATAATTACACATGCTTTAAGTATATAACATTATTCTAGAAGCGTATTTGACAAACCTACATGTACCTTTAGCTTGTAATCTCCGTACATTGCTAACATATACACCAATGACATATTGGCAATTGAAATCTGCCAGAGGTTTAATGTGAATAGAGTATGCACATATTACATATACATTAAGAACAATGAATATGTATGTTTTAATATTTTAATGCTAAACAATTGTGTGTATGTTAATTTGATAGTTGACGTGAAGGAAATGTACGGTAAATAAGAAAGAACAAACCTTTTCTCTTTTTTTTCTTCTCTTTCTCAATAATCTGTGGAGCCTATGGTCATTTGTTCTCGTTAATGTGTAATCCACCAAAGTAAATAAAAACAATACTCAGACATCAAGATATTCAAAAAAGGACCAGACCCTTCCAAGAAAATCCACAAAGAAACGTTGATTTGTAGCAGCGACTTGCTAATTTCAATACAAATGTATTATTAAAAAGCCCAACAATACACAAAGCGAAACATAGAAAAAACGTACATCTAAACAAAAACCACAAATATAAAGAATAAATCAAAAACAATAATACATGTACCAACAATACCAACAAACAACAACTGTAAGTCCTTTTCATGGCCAACATACACATACATAGTATACATACGAGGAAAAGAGAAATACAAAGATAGAAAGGTCACAGCCACTATAGAAATTAATCGTAGCACATTGAAACATAACCCGGAATACAATACATCACCTCGTGTCGAAGGGAAATTACTTCTTTGTCCACAGTCAGATAATAAGATCTATTTTCTATTTGTAATACGATATTCATCTGGCTTTGGGTGACAGCTATACCTGTGCATTTCTAGAACATGTTAGGTCCTAAAGGTCATATGGATCCCTTTCTGAGTGATTGATTGGACTAAGAGGTGTAGACATCCTACCACTTTCTCCGTAGCTTCATTGTTTCATGAAATCTGACTAATCTATTTTATTTTTCTGTTTTCTGAACTTACACGTGTCCTGGTTGATCGAGGGACATAATACAATTTGAATTCTGCTGTCAAATATACGGTGACTTCTATATTATTAACAAAACCGTGTCCAATGTCCAAAGCATCCACTAGTTAAGTCAATTTTATTGTCATAAAACCCGCTTGCGATAGGGCAAGAGAGTAAAGAAATGTAAATTCAGAATTTGATATGAATAACGTAATTAAAAAATAATCATGAGTTTGATAAGTTAGTCCGACTAAGAACTGACAGACACAAGTGATTTTCCCTTTTTGACTTTGAATATAAAGTATTAAAACATCGCAGAGAGTAAATCAATTTCATACTATGTAGGTTAGACAACATTGGTATTTATACTGTTTAAAATAAATATTTTTGATCTACACACTTTTCATGTTATTTGTTATTTGTCATGAAAAAGCAAAATAAGAACTCATATTTAGCAAAGAGTTGTTTTTTAAAAACTATAAATGTCATCCCGTACCCTAAAATTATTCTTTGATGTTTTGATTACTTTAATCTGAGAGCAGCGTATAGGAGTGTTTTTATTTTTAAAGTTTAAAGTTTAAAATTGTCCCAAACCTCTGCTGATAGTTTTCAAAAACCTTTGAGTTACCAATCAATGTGTGGGTAAAAAAAACTTGCTTAGCTGAAAATAAATTGCATCAATATTACTTTGATCTTTTCGCTCTTTCCGAAATGTGACTACTTTGAATTTTAATAAATTGATCTTCAATTTTCAGCCCACACACTATTTATATAACGCATTTATACGCTGCCTTAAGTGTTTCCCATTAAACAACGCAGTGTATATCATCTACACCTACTTATAGTAACAGCAACCTAATATTATGAAGCCATCGTTTTTCAAACTTAATATTATGATATATTTATATATAATTTGTACATCAAATAATTTCCTTTCAATAACAGACATAAGCAATTAACTCTTGTTTTTCCTCTTCGTAATCTACGATACATGTACGCTATTGGTTTTAAGCCAAGAATATGTTGCTGGGCTTCGTTGACAAGGGATGTTTTACAATATGTAGTCCAAATAGTGTCAGCCATCACCTAGTGTATAATCTTGTTATGGTAACACGGCGCCAGTGTAAGGTGTATGTCATCACTGCTATCATCAACCTCTGAACATCAAGGCAAAGCCAAGGAAGGATCGTTCTTCTATGACGGACATCTTAACAGGATGGCGACGCCTTCGACTCAGCCCTCACTACCGTCTTCAGTCACAGCTTCTTAACACAATATAAATCCTTCAGACTTTACTGCAACATTTTCTTTATTATAATCTAGTGAGTAATGGTCTGTGAATTGATACAAGATATGAGCTGCTGCTACGATGTCCGTATAGGTAGACTGATGGGATCTTTATCGCCATTGTATATAAACAAACCATTCGTTATGTTTCTCATAATGTGATATTTTATTTTACATTAATAATGCAGCGACGTTAAGTGCCGCTGCCTGGCAGAACAATGAATCTAGTATATACTTATAACTATACATCCTTGTTTGAAACTAAAACTCGGATAGCAGAATAACGTAACACATTTTACGCTCATCATATTCCACATCATCATCATCATAATAATAATCATCATCATCATAGTCGTCATCATCATAGTCGTCGTCGTCGTCATCGTCGTCGTCATCATCATCATCATCATCATCATCGTCGTCGTCGTCGTCGTTATCGTCGTCGTCGTCATCATCATCGTCGTCGTCATCATCATCATCCATCATCGTCATCATCATCATCATCATCATTAACACCATCACTACCACCATTATCATCATCATGATCGTCGTCATCATCATCATGGTTAATCGTCATCATCATCATGGTTAATCGTCATCATCAAAGCATCATCATCGGCATGACCACCACCACACAACCACCACACAACCACCACACGACCACCACACATCCACCACACATCCACCACCATAACAGCACAACTATATCGCAGTAGATTGACTACGTATCTGCACACTTGTCTGCTGTATGCAATGGATATACTTGTAGCGCGTTCACATATTTTGACTTACAATCAATTGTAGCTTCAACTGTCCTGTGCACCGGGGGCCTGGACATTATTAAGAATTTCAATTTGATTTAAAAGAAAAATATTTACATTATTTTAGAGCTGGAACATTCCATCGCTTCTCGTCTTGCTATGCATGCTGTGTTGAATTTGCTCATGCTCAGTGACCAGATCGTAACTCTCCGTAGTTCTGCTGGACAAGGTAGCGCAATGACGCCAAGGTATTTCTTTAGCACCGAAGGTCAAATCTAAGTGGCAGCGACGACTCAATAAAAGCCACGTTTCCACCACGCCAACGTTGTTTTCCTAACCTTAAGTTTATCCGGACCTCGCTTGTTTAGTTACATTGTGTTTTGTAAGACCTCCTTCTGTCTCAGACGACCAAACTACGGTTAATTCGTCAGGCCTTGTCTTGTTTTCACAAATATCGGGGAAACGGCAGAATGAAATGGCAAAGTCTTGCACACATGCCTACGCAATGCTGAACGCTATTCCGAGCTGTCGTATTTCCGGAAAATCTGCACTCTTGTGGTTAAAATCAACATTCGATGTAATAGCCAGTCAAAACAAATTACGTCTTGGGGACAAATCGCAATGCAAATAAACACAGCTTGAGTGATCTTTGTTTCGATAACGAGCGCTTTCATAAATGCGACATTACATGTCATACTATCAAACATATTCAATAATTCAAAACACATTATGTAAGAACATAATAAACAAATACTATCGCCAGATTACTAGCTATCAAACCATAATACAGAACGAAAACCAATCGTTATCATTATCAGTGTTAATTTTCTGATAGGTTGATATGTCTATGTTTTCACGTTGCCAGGCGAGCCCAGGACGTTTATAAACGCAAAGGCACAAGCATTTAATATGCCTAATGCCAGCGAAGAAACACTCGGACAAATTGAAAGCATGGCAGTTCACTATAGTTTTCGTCTAACCTTTGTATCGAAGTATTCCATATATAGTGATATGCCTTATATTTTCTCAGGTACCAATGCAATGCTCTTAAATTATATACACTGTAACTAGACATGCTGTGGAAAATATTCGCTTTCTCTTCACTATTCAAGCAGTGGCAAAATTTGCATACAGGATTGGCTTTTCAAAGCATTATTCAATATATAGTCGCTTACCATTATACCTTGAACTGAATTGTACACAGAATTCAACAATACTATCAATCCCAAATGCATGGTAACAATTCAACCATGCACGTACAAAGCAATTACTTGTAAATATTCTAATGGAAAATGAAAGTTTTGCACTATGCATGTACATGCACGAAGGCTCTCTTGCTAGCTGTTAGACCATAGCAGGATAGACATGCTTTACCCATTCAATGTTAACTACCGGTAATATATAATCAACTTGCATTATAGCAACGATGTTATGTTCAATACATTACTGACATTTTCCCATCGGGTACAAACCCATACTATGTCACTATGCAACATATTCGGAACATTATTTAATTAAACTACTGGGTATTAAATACCTCCTATTCAAATTCGAAAATAAAAATTATTATATAATAATAATTATTATTGTTAATAATAGTACATATTTCCCATTAATGGTATTTATGTTTGGATAAACGGTGTTGTATATTCACTAAACACAAAGTGGACACTCTCGCATGAAACTGTAGATACTTATTACTTGAAAATAAATCTCAAAATTATCAAAGGCGAAATCTTATCGTAATTTGACTTCTGCAGAGTGTGAAATAACATCGTGGTTTGAGAGTACCTGAACACAATACCGTTAGATACAATTATTTAACAGGACAACGTTGGATGACGGTAAGAATAATACTATTTAGTTTCGTTCATCCTAACGGATATGGATACTGAAGTACTAGTTTATGTTACAGATACTACCGGGGAGTGAATTGATTTGTCGTAGCATTGGTCGTGGTTGAGAGGGGAGGCTTTCTAAGCAAGGATGTCATTGGATACAATGGAATTGCTTTGGCTTAGACATTATAACTACAATACATACTTAAGTTCAGTAATATGTGGCTCAGATTCAAAAGAAATAATTAGACACATATTATACAAACCATGTTATGGAATATGACGAAACATTTTGGATATTCTTATTGACATTAATGGACAAGGACTATTGGAATATACAGGGTACATGCACACTCAGCAAATAAAGCCTCATATGTAGTTACAAAGGTATAAGACAACCTGCATTTCGTTATCAAGTTTTCAATGTATCGAGATATTTAACATTGTAATAGTTACTCCCAAATACACACATTATCCATGCATGCGTGTGTTGAAATGTGGGCCATGCCTATCTGTGAATTATATACCCATCATCATTTCACTTCCGTCCGTTATCATAACCATTAGCTGTATCAGAGGTATAAGCATGTCTAGAAATTTCAAACGCACTTTAACACGAAGAGGTTGGGTAACACCTCTGATACATCTTTTCTAGAAGGGTTTTTCTATCGGAAGCGGACTGATATATGTCCTTGCATATTGAAGTCATGGCAGGCATAATGAAGCCCTGGAGATGGATGTGTGTTCTACAAAGAAAATGGTTAAGAAAGAAGAAGAAAAAACTATTCAAACTGCTCTTTGATGTGGAGAACGTTCATAGGTGGCGGTGCTAATCACATTAAGATTTTCCGACCGAAAGAATACAAAAACGTGCAAAACCTCTGCAATTCAATCGCGAAGCCTGCGGTCTTTTTGCGGTCGACTCGTGGACATTCTCGACCACAAAACATCCACCGGGAGGGTATTTTAATTGTTCTCTATTCAAAAAGATGTCCAGCGGTTTCCTAATTGCATTTCTCTCCTATCCAATAACCTTAAGAGGCCGTCACATGCATGCTTCGACACATCGCTGCTTCTGAGGTCTGTAAGAGCTTTGCCTGACTCATTAACGGCGGTCTATTGAAAAGACAAAAGGGAACTGGTCCCGAATATCTGTAAATTTCCTCCTCTCGCCTCTCCGGTTAGCTAAGGAGATTGGGGGCTGAGGTCGGGTCTCCGAGATACCCCCATCCCACCGGTCGATACCTCCCGATCACATGTGTTTTGTCCTCGCCGTTCAATTAAGCGTAGTGTGGGTTATTAATAATACATCTCTGTTTTTGAGGGATTGCTTTATAGGAAAGGGGCTGGCCAGATATTTGCGAAACATTAACTGGAGCGAGCAGACAAACTTATCACCATTCCGGCTGATTAGCTTCCCGCTAGAAAAACAAAATTGCATGTCTTAACCTGACCAGATGACATACATAATTCCCCCTTCTATTCAAACCAATGCCCCTCTTCATTACAACGCTTCCCCATCTCGAGTCCAATCCAAGCCACACATCCACACACTCGTAAAAGGATATTAAGATGTGTTTCTGTCAGGCAAATGTATAGTTATTTGCATATAAAGAACTCTTTTTAAATGGCGCAAGTCGTTGACAAAGCCCGCGGGAGGATCCATCCCGTCCTATGACACCGCATTCTCCTAATCGCCAAGCCTCGGCATTGTCCGGACGATACTTGTGATTAAATTCAACACGACAACTGATAGACCTGGCAGATTAGAGTGGCAACGTTTAATAAGCAGGTCCATTAGTCGTCACATGGCCGTTGAGTTGCGTATGCCCGCAGTGAATTGGAGAAACAATGACTTCCTCTGTATGTTTGCCTACTAAAAATGACCTCTCGTCAACAACTGAAGCATTGGTTCTGCTTCAAGAACTCAACATTATCACATCATTGGATTCATCTACATATATACATATATTTATAACATGACTTTGGAATAGGTAAACACATATGTTCTATTACTATACTCTATATAGGAGAGAATCTACATTAGAACAAAGCCACGAAAGCGTTTGCAGTACAAGCATACTGTATTATAATGTTCCATTTCCAATAGCATAATATAGGGTATAGACAATACAGCGAATGCAGGTAATATACACTACGTACAATGTCAGTGTAGAAGACCAGTGGACATACGTTAAGTACTTATGTGTACAGATTGACAAGGACTAATTCAATTTGCATTACTTTTCCGCAACCAGAATCTCCATTTATTATGTGAACCAGAAGCAAAATCTTATAGCGTGCATGATGATATACCTCAACAATTATTATTGATACCGTATATGTATGTTGCGCATTGAATACTATTCACATTTGTGTGACATACTGCAAATTAAGTATCACTACCTGTACTGCATACTATGTTATGCTAATGTTGAGGTTCAGAATAATGACTTTCAGAATAATCAGCTTAGTATATCTTCCCTTGTAATCCAGGAGCCACAATTCGCCCACAAGTATTTGAAGATGAAGAAAAGCCCTTACATTTCAAGCTGGAAGTGAAAAATCGAATTGGCTTCCAGCTCAAAGTTCTAAAAATCGTCCCAAGAGCGTGAATATCCCACATAATCTTCAATTCCAACACAGAATATAAAAGGTACCGTGAGTGTGCGCTAATACTGATCTCTCCCAAGCTATAGTTAAATATTAACATAAAGATTAAAAACCGCGAATGCATGTGTATCGTAATGAATGCGCGATGACTTGAATGTTTATTACCACATTTCCGTACTATCTCTTGTATCTGTGAACCAATCAGATTTTCCAAGCAAACAAAAATCCAGTTAATTTCGCCACCGCCAGATCTCTGATTCGTGGATCGAGAGAAGGGATTCCCCTTTGTTCCCGGGAAGAGAACGAGTCAACATTTCGATGACTCTACCCCCTAGCTACATGACTTCAATTACTCCACGCCCTTCTCTCTTGGAAGTAATCGTAGTGCGGAGGAGCTCCGGCGAGAGATCGATGGAGAGTTCGTGTGATTGCACTGTCATCGATCGCCGAGCTCGGGCAGAGGACCAAGGAGCGAGATGGACGCTGAATGGGGTTACGGCATGCACGGCCGCGCAATTGGCCCCGATGTTGGGGTCGTGATCTACACGACCAATGGGCATCTCGGGTCATTGGCTGTCCGGTCAGAGCGCGCTGCCGGTCATCTGGGGACTGGACATTATACATGGATGGTTGGTTAATGCCATGATGTCATATATTTCTCATCCAATCAATTACAATATATTACATAGTGTCTGAACCATTCAGATCCGCATTGCAATTTAGGCGCACCTCGATCCTACAAGCACATACCCGCAAATACCGATGGCCATATATCTACATGTCAAGGATATACTAAGTATATTTAATTCAATAATAAAATCGCTATGTATATACCGTAGTAGAGCATATTACTTGACTTCATCAGTTAAATTTGTTATCATATTTTAATCTCAGGTGTCAAGTTATGCCTTGGTATGTTTCTAGTCCTTGCAGTAGATTTCTGTTCAGTAGTGTCCATGGGTACATCATCTGAACATTGTGGCATACCTATTATGTGCGCTATTCTAAGCCGGTAGGTACAGTTCCCATGCACACACGCGCTGCTAAGAGCTGCGTAGACATGTTGTAGACCCTCCTTCCTTCCCTTCCAGTCTGTCGAGTTTAAATTCAAGATAATCCTACAGCGACATAAATTAGTTTTACTTCAGTTCATGACATCAAAATCCTTTCGACACCGCATTTCAAATTATGACCCGTTTAAAGTTGATTTCCCGTCCACCGTCATATATAGACGCTCGATCAGAAAGCTAGTACTTAATGGTGTGCGATAAATCACACGTGAAAATGGAGCATAGAAAAAACACAGGGATAGAACTTGCTGGGTGACAATTCAAATGACATTATGTCTCTTGAGCAATAAATTGTTAATTTCAAAAGGTATTATCATGCTCACATAACTATATTATCCATACATGCGCGTATTGAAATCTGGGGCATGCTCATGGTAGAGTTAATTGTTAGACCTCTCATAAAGCCTGGTTAGATGTTCCGTGGAACTTTCAACATGAAGAGGTATCTTGAATGGTGACATGAATAGGGCAAATAATCACACTTTGACATTAACATTACTAAATGTATGTCGACAGGCATTATTATGTAACACAATGTGTACTTTTACTATACTTTACAACAGAAGTACCAGCATTTTTGAACATGATAAAGCCAGTTTTATTTTCCAAAGAGTAAATAGATTAACATAGATGATGACTATTTTAACAATTACACGTTAACTTAAAATTATTGTCGTAGGTTTAATACCAGGTATATATTTATTATATTAATTTTATTCTCTAAGTTCTGTGTCTACAGTTGTAAACAAATGTTCATACGTATGCTTACAGTTGCATATGATGAAGTAATATTACCCGGAAAATTACAAACAAAACTCCAACATTGCTATACAGTAATACGTTATATTTAGTTATATGTACACACACTGTAACCCCATGGTACAGACACTCTTGGTCAATATGTACGTGTTAAATTATAGCTCTGGCGTGAAGTAGTAAATTATAATTACATGGTAATATTAAAGAGAAAATTATGAGAACAATTATCAATAAACGTAGAATTATATATCTGAGTTCACAGCCTCTATCCGTAATTCCAAAGCTGTGGTGTTAGTTTATGGAATGCATTCCGAGTTAAGAGAGATCTTTAGATTTACAATGTTTGCTCTTGACTCACCCCACGTATACTTCAAACGGAAATACATATTCCAAGCACGACATGTTTGCTCTTGCCAAATCCTACCGCTATCATTTAGACCTATCTCTTTTGTCAATTATTTCAAACAAGGAACTATCAGTTATTGAGGGACAGTTAGGAGAATAATATTGCATGAAAAATGTCAGCCGGGGTATAGAGCAGTCAGTGGTTTATTTGCCCACCACACGTCTTCTAGCCCCAATGTTTGCAAAAGGGGCATTTTTTTCCGGCTGTAGCGGGCTTTGATTTACCGATGGTGCAGTTGGAAAGGATTTATCAAATTTTGAGTGTTTGTCTAAGCTTTTGAAACCAAGCTGGAATTTATAAAGTTGTGAGATGAAGTTCTGATTGATTGAGATGGGGATCAGGGTTGCAGGATGCTTCTCCTTCTGTCAGCACGCGCTTCGTCGTCACATCTGTCTGAGACTTCACCCGGTCGTGGGACATGCGCGTGCGCCGTGACAAGGTCGCGGCGGTCGCGCGAACAAAACTGAACATCATTTACACGCGTCTATTGTGATGTTTGTGGCTTTGAACTAATGTCCTCACGCCGCGCAGTATAACTTTACACTTTCTCTTATTTAGTGTTGATTTTCTCTTGTCATTGTGAAAACCCTCGGGCAAGCAACTTTAAGCAAACCTCTTGTTGGCCGACTTCAAATTACTCTCATAAACAGTATTTTCAACTGACTGGTATTTGGTATCATCGTGGGTCAATTGGGACTTAGTACTGCGATCGTAGATGGTTATTCTCCTACCCATTACATAATTCCGGTTATCAAAATGCAAGTGTGCTTATTAGAAGCTTTAAGACATGGTTTCTAAATTGAAATGTCTATTTTGGCGTAGACATATTTGACAGACATAGCAGTTATGGACAGCTATACATGGATATGGCACTCTGAGAATACTACGGTACCAGACGTAAGAACCAGAACACATTACTAACCCGGATGTAGGAGTCGCGTAATCTACAGGCATAGGAGCAACAGTAAAACAATACTACAACTCCAGACAGAGCCATCCAAGGCCAGGTACACACAGTGCCACATTCATGTATGTTTTTGGACAGTATTCTATTATATGTCTGTCGACGCTAATAGTAATTATTTCATCATATTCAGTCGTGTTTGGAAGGCAGGTAAAAACATGTGTCTCTCGGCGCCGTAGTCGTGGTTTCATTGTGTTGCAGTTGTGTTGGTATAATCCCCCAACACTCTTTTCTTTGAGTTATATATGAATGATTAATTGTTGGAAGCGGCGCAAAATACAAAAACCAATGGAAACAGTTTCGAAATACATCCATGGCAATCATCTTCTTTAAGACTGCATACTTCCAATGTCTCCTTGCAGCCCCGGGCAGTGCTTGCATGATTGCCCTTACATTATCCAACCCATATGAAATTGCAGATGAGCTTTCATAACATGCGTACATTTTTTTCTAAACATCGTCTCTTGGTATTAAACAGCATGCATTCTGAATTCTGAAGTAAGCGATCTTATGTACATCTGTGCGCAACCTTTACCATCCGGCTCACGGGCCACGGCTTCAAACTCCCCTCAGCTCTCCACCCTAAACAGGTTGGACTGTATACTGCACACGTGTTGCCATATCCAGTTACTCGTTGCGCAATGGCATCTTAGGTAGTTAACCTCAATGTCTGCAGGTCATGTAAGGTCAAGGACTAATTAAGGTCACGCTCTAGCTAAGTATTCTTACCACAGCTGCATGATAGAGTATAGGATGGTTCGTTCTTCAGCGAAGGGCGTACATTTTTAAAATCCACGCACATATCTATATAAGACAATACTAGAAGTTACTTATATTGTAAATCAAACTTTCTAGATATACTACAGGTCATAGATATGTACATGAACTTTAATATACATACAAATGAAATGTCGCTATGATGTAAAGATACCACGATGCATTTCATATAGTGGCCTACCTTATAGATAATCGTTAGCTTGATACAGCAAGGATACATCTAACTGGAGAATACCTCGAGATATAGGCTATATACTGCACTATGGATTCACAACACAATGCGTCTTTGTGTCATATTTTGCAATAAAATCTGAATAAAATTTCAAATTAAAGTTCACACTATTCGACAGCTGTGAATTCACATAATATTGTCACTTTAAAAAAAATCTGGTTAGGTCAGTCGATCCGTGAATTGGATGTTTGCGGCAAGAGAAGTAGAAATAGATTTAATTCTTTTCATACGATATTTCATTGCGAAAATAAATTAATTTATCTCTGGAGTATTGTCATGTAAATTAACTATATTATTAATACTGGTTCTTCGTCGTTTCATCCATTTGACATGTTATTGTTATTACATTTCAACTCGTATACAATTGGTTTCCAACTTGTTTTACACGAACACATTGCTAAACTCGTATTGTATTTGCTCTCAATTAATATAGTTAATGATAATTTTGCAATAGATCCAGACGTCATGAATTATTCAAATGAATAGAGACCTTACTAGATTGGGATGACAGCGCCATTGATCGCCATATTGAAACAGTCTTCTTTATTCATCTGAATGTCACAAGAAAGTATGTATTCAGATCATCGTCAGCAAAGCCTCATTCGAAGAGGAGTTTACATTCTGCATAATTTGTATCTAAAAAACATGCTATGAATGTACGGGATATCCTGGTGTTGACATTTCATGTTTTTAGACTAAAGGTCTGGTTATATGTCTAATTTCTAACTTCATGATGAGTTGTATGTGAATGTTTACACCGTAATAAGTGCAGCGAGTACGACATAGAGGGCAAATATGATAGCATTGTTCTTAATGAAACCAATTCTACATTATTTGTTTCGATCTACATTTATGGAATGAGATGTAAACATTAATTTGTGACCAACAAACGTTCTTCTGGGACAGCCAGACTGACATGCAAACAGACCGTAGTTCGAAGGTGATGGTCTATCTTATGCTCATTCAAGTCATTAATATTTATTTAATAATGCGCATTTCCTATGACATAAATGTGGTATAACGCTAGCATGGAAGCATAGTATACATCTGAAACATGTAAGTTGCAAGTATAATTATATATCATAATTGTAAAACATCTGTATCAATAGCAGCTGCTGTCTTGGTTGTTACCTAATTGTCAAGCCATACGCATTGTTGACAGCAATGTAAAACCTTGTATTCTTATCAGACATCACAACACTGCACCATGCCTCACCACAGCATACGAAGACGGATCTAGGACGTCCTATCATATTACATAGGTAACAAACATGCATACACAGATGTACATAAACATGTACATGTTAGTATACCAGGAATTTGAAATTTTCCTTCGACGAAAGACAACGATTATTTGTTACTTCCCTCTGCATGTGTGTGATTTTAGAAAATGACATTTGACGGAAATATACGTTTCCTGTTTACGAAGAATTAATATTTTGATTGACGTATGTTTAGGTTGGTTGAGACGTGTGTATCCACAGAAACTAGACCACGTAGACGTTGGCCGTGGTAGTTCTATAGTAGATTTATAAATTGTATAATCAGATATTAAACATGTTCAGATAAACAACATGATTTTCACTATTATAAAGTAATAAAATAAACGGAAATGGTAAATAATATCTACGTTAATTTTAGTATTTATTCCTACATGTTTATGCCTGCATATTTATTCCTGATTCCAGTACGGTACTATACTAATAAGTTGGCAATTATGAATCTACGATGACCTGTATAGACAGATAACAGTGGAACATCGTCTGTCTTTTAGGTTGCCGGTAACTTAATTTCAAGCGATTGAAAATACTATTTTGTGGTCACTTCTACCATGTAATACTGATTGACTATGTTCATGAATATGAAAGCGGATATACGTACATCCTGAGCTATTAAACTAATCTTAATCTGAGACGGTGACATTTTAAAAATACATCATTCCTTCCATTAACATTCATTATTATATCGTTCTTACTAATACTTTTCCTAATACAAATATGAAAAGAACCAGTGTGTCTTGGAGCACGAGAATTTTGGTGAGAACAAGTTCTATATGTCACAGACGAATACTGCAAAGTATTGAGGGGACTATTTCATCTATAGTATGCGTTCTAATTACGGATGGCCTATGTTAGTCTAGGCCTATGTAGACCGCAGGTGGTAACGTATAATACATATTTTAGACCATTCCACAGATTGTACATATTGTTTTATAACACGGGGGTCACTTTTCTCCATGGATTCATAATAATGTATTATTAATACAATGAACAGACTACGACATATGTCGTCGATGTTTAACTCGTGATAAAATGAAGGGTTGCGGTTTGACATGACAAGGTTATCACGACGTGCTAATTAATCCGCGTATCTGTGATTGAAATGAAATATTTATCAACACCTTGCGGTTAGTCAAGTAAGAGGATTCGAACACAGGCCAGTCGACGAGAACTGTATTCACTATATTGTGATTCACCACACATTGACGGTGAATTAGATAGCAGAATAACCACGTGCAGGGATTCGCATATTTCTTATTTATGTGTTTTCTTTCTGTTATAGATCATATCTTAGATTTTTCGTGAAATATCTTCAAAATTAACGATGGAAAGTTAGAAATATGCATATTGGTTAGAAACGAGACATACAGTGGTAGTTGTTATCTTGTTGCAATCATTGAAACACAGTACAATACAAGTTGCCCTGCATTACTACTTTATTATCTCCCCTTAGGTCAAGGCCATTCCATACCTTCCCGAAAAAAAGTCAAGTTAATAACTGTCTAAACAAGTCTTCATGAACCTCAGGTTAAACTAATTACGCGATTCCAATGGTAGAGCAATATTATAGGCATTTGCCAATTAAATATCAATTAAATTAAATCAGTGTTTATCAATGTCCGCCGTGGTTGCTTGCACGTGGTTGTAACACGGGGATGCCGGGGTATAAACGACGTGCTTTGAAAGCATGTGCCTTTGAAGATCTTTATGATCCCTTATGATATTAATCAGAATAGGAGAAACATATACGAACACATAAAGCTTTACGTGTAGTAAAAACTTAAAGGTATCGGCATCCATTTTGTTGTAAAATTCTGTTATGAAAGGATATTAATAAATAACTCATTCTCGTGCTCATTTCTATCACTTCGGATAATCTTTCATCAAAAGATATTTTCCAGACGACAAATTTTGAAATTACGAAACTCTTGGAAGACAAGTGATGTGTAAATTCCCCTCATGCATTTACAGGTAGTGCCCGTGAAGCGAATGTATATAGAAAGCAGTACTAACCCCACCATTACGTTTATTAAGGTTACCCGTTGAAAAAAAAATGAATTTCAACCTTGTTCGTGACTTGAATATAGAAAACTATGGATGACATTTCGAGCCGTCTGGGGTCAGTTATTAAAATATGAGGTTAGGGGAATATTATCACTGGGGTGACTGACTTGACGACGAGGTACCAAGGGAGAAGCTCACATCCATGTGTATATGAAAACACAGCGTCACAGTCATAATGAAGTGTGTCGGAGGTAACAGGCTGATCTCTAACCTAATGTCACAATTGTCACGTGGAGGCTAGAACTCAGTTAAATTGCAAGACAAAAAGGTTAAAACCCACACAAAACATCCTGGAATATGTCCATGAATGAAAATAATTTTCTATTAAAATTCCATTCCGCTGTCTAACGTTAAACATGCTAGACATGATCAGCTTAGATCATGTCGTTTTCATGTAACATTGAATTCATGCCTTGTGACATGTTCATTAGATTGGATCTTCTGATTTTTCGTATGGACATTTCGGTAAAGGATGGATCAATTATAATACATTCGAACAACAAAGGTGTATGACATCTTTAAAGACTTTGACACCCGAAGTTAACCGCGTGCCCCTATGTTTGCCAAGATAACCGACACAACCCTTTTGGGCCCTTGGGCGAACTGGGAGCGAAAAGGGTCCCATCCATATTGAAATTTCATATCCTCGCAATTGTTGTACTAACTTATATAATTGCAAACGGGAGTCCCCAGGCGACACATCCGAAGTGGGTCACGTGACCTACTTGACCTCCTCTGACCTTGACGTAACTCCAATCTGCTGCGAACAAGGATCTATTCTGCTGATGTCAATATCAGAACGAGGAAACGGCTTCCTGCAAAATGATTAAATTCAAAAATTGAAGCTCGCTTGATGAGAGCTACAGAAATTTGTCCGATGCAATTACAAACTTGTCATTTCTTGCATGCTGGACAAGACCTCATGACCCAAATTTCGTCTTCTTCTGGCAGATATGACAGGGGATCACGTGCAAATTAAAGCGCTGGATTTGCCACTGGGTGTGTTGTCGGAGACAAAATCTTTCTGTGTATGACAAGATAAGGGTGTACATGCCCAACGTAACGAATTTGTCGTGACGTTCCTAGTATGAATTACTTTAAAATTATTGTTTAACCATAATTTATTTGAATTATTAAAAAAACCACATACATTAATATTTGTTTGGTATACTAATATATTTGTAACGCAGTGGTGTGGTGTAGCGACTATTGAGGAAATGTTTCTTGCAAATTATATTATAAATTTGCGACATAATTTCAAGGTTTAATAGATTTAATGACACTCTAAAACAATTCCATTATATAATGGTCGTGTATTACCATAGAACCTGTTATTGAGTGATAGTGGATTATAGTCTCATACGAGAAAACTGGGTGTATAAGATTTGCTTTGGACTTGAATCTAATGTTAAAGGTAATACATTCATATAGTACAGTCTAGCTCAAAGAGTGTGTGACGTTAATATGTAGCCTAACTCAGATCGTGACAAAGCAAGCTATATTCATTGACAATGTTAATCACAGCAATAGACTTATATTGCATGCAATAAGTGGACATGGCTTCTGAAGATGGCATAAGGTAGCAATATAACATTACAAACTTTCACTAATGAAGACATTTCTGCTTGGAATAACGGTAGTATCCCCGCACCATGCCATACAAGTAGTCCCATGCTACAGCAAGTGGCAGATACAATTGCGCATGCCTCGCTTGAAACCAGTCTCCAAATGGCACTTCCGTTGCGTGGATATTCGGACCATTGCGCATGCTCACCAATGCAAACTAGTTACACGTGTGGATCAAATCTGTTTTCCCCATTACGATGATACCACCCGCGGCGTATGCCAACATTTCGTATTAATCATACTTTGATTTGCACTGTAATAGTTTGACAAATCCCCCGTATTGTCAAAGTATTGAGCAGAATATGCACTGGAAATTCAACTTTTTCTGTAAAGCTAAGCTCCATCTAGAAATAGCTTTTCGAGTATTCTATACATATAGCAATATTTTACTATTGCAATGTATTACAGCTAAAATGATCTTGTATATCATTAGTATATCCCATTCTACCATAGCATAACAACGTTCTCAATATCAATCTCGATGGCGTATCCGAGAAGTAAGTTTACGCGGAAGGACAGAGAATCCATGCTATTGACGTAACATTGCGATAGGTTATGATAATTTGGGATCTATTTTGGGACTCGATGCAAGACAAGTCGATTATTTTTGGTATCAATGGCAAAATAAGAACTGAAGACATGTATGTTCACGCGGTGATGTTCAGTGTTTGTAAGACCAATTGTATTATTTGACAATAACTACAGTATGTGAAGAATTGTCACCGAACCAATGTGGATACAGGAACGCTGTACTATCATCGGAAATTGGGTTTAAATGTTTCAAAGGAATCATTTGGAATCTCATTTTTGTTGTCCAAATGCATCACCGGGACCTGATATTTGAGTTCACTCTAACATAATATATATATGGTTTAGGAAACAAACTACTGTAACATTCAACGTTGTTGGTTTGAAAACAATAATGTAATTTTCTTATTTATATTGCAGCAGGTTAAAATTACAATATTGACATTCCCTGATTATTAATTCAATATAACGCGTCCCGTAGACGTTGACAAATTATTTCATGGTTGTTATGGCTCTGTCCGAGTATTCCTTTAGCGTCAAAAGGCATTTCATATCGTTGTAAAAAATATTACATAACCCATTAAAATTTCATATTTTGATTATCAGTGTCAAGCCAGCATCTGGTCAATCAGAGAGAAAGTGCAAACAGTCTCTCCTCGGAAAGCAGTCTCGCTGGAGGGGTGCAAACCGCAGCCAAACAGCACCAGCGAGCTAACATATTGCGGCTCTTCGCATGAGTCACACTGGGTGTACTCACACTGAGGGCGACAAAAAAATTGATAACCATAGCACAAAGACCTAATTATATCCTAGGTGTTGACCATTTCTAAATCTTGCAGAACTGCATGATAATAGAGCCGTGCTATTAAACTAATGAGCAGCGACATAGTCGTGCCCCCTGCCTCACACCAGCGCGGCTTTTGTCTTCAATTTTTTTCCAAGTGGCAAATTAGATATTAGTAAAGACCAACTGGCCATTTGTGATCGACGGGGGCTCGTCACCTTCTAGCCTAGGTCTCACCATTTGTCAACGCCATGTGACTAGAAAGAAAATCACTTTTATTTAATAAACCTCGAGATATCCTCAAAGAGATGCAAATCCCATAAAAGCATTGGCAACGAAGAAAGACTACACAAGATGAATATACGTTAATCATTAACATAATAGACACATCTTTTGCTTGTGGTTAGAGATTAGTCTAAAAGTCCCCATGCCACTCAGCGGAGAAATGAACAACCAACAACAATTATTTTCCTCAAATGTATCTTTTAGTTAATACCTTTGCTCGGAGCAGACAACGATTTGGCTCTCACGGCGATTCGTAGTCATCACGCAGGAGGGATATATTACGTCGCAAGTCTCTCCTTAAATGACGACCAATTTTCACTCGCGTCTCTAATTAATCAATATATTTGAGCACGTATTTTAGAGATTTGTAAAACAGTTTTAAACATGCAAGTTCTCTTTGAGGTCACGAGCGTGTGTTTATCGAATGGCGGAAGGGAAACACGATGGCTAACCGGGTGGATTAGGACGGATTATGTAGGACGTGACTGGGTTTCCGCAGTAGAGACACTGCGATACTTACAACACTTTAGCGCAATCCCGGTTTGCATGGAAGTGTGTACACAATACAAGTGTTGTAAAGGAACGTAACCATCTCTGTATGGGATGTATCACTGAACCAACTACAGGGTCTACAATGGCTTTGTGTTAATGAATTAATTAAGATTAGTTGTTAGATCCTGTCTAGCATATAATTAATTCAATTGACAGATCTAAATAACGTCTCAATTATTATTATCTCAATTGTACATTTGTAATCATTTTCTTTAGCAAACTATCTCTGTTGGCAAGCGGTAGCCTATTCGTATTCCTCGTCTGAAAATGAAGATGAACATCCCAAGTGTGTAATGTTTAGTTGAGTTGAGACGTACTTTATATTGCATCTTACAATTTAATTAATCGAGTTTTTAATGAGCTACACTATTTCAGAGGTTACCTCCCACCGAGGAACTTTAAAGCGAATATTTCTTTCTCTATTAAATTATTTTCTATTAATAAGTTTGAAAAACGTGTTTGCAATTAATGCTGCATGCTTTTAAAGATTTCTTTCAGATTTGCTACTTTTAAACAGCGATAGCATCAGCGAATACTGAAATATTGTTATATTTACCTGTATATTTTTATCGTCACATCACAACTAAATAACAAATTGTCCACATGCTATGTATAGTATTACCTGATAACCATAGCATTTTCATATAGTGCCCAGTTTTACAGATACTGTTATACAAATAATAGATGATATTTTAACCAGAATACTGAAATACTGGATGGAATAACTATACAGTATAGGCTACTATAGTATACAATTTATACTAGAATTACTAAACTAATATTGTATCCGGTCTCCGGCCGAAATGCAAATGAGAACTAACGCAATCAGATCTATACAATACGAACTGTATTTTTTGTTTGTTTCTTATCTCGCATCCTATCAGAAACACGTAACATTTTGTAGGCAGAAAGCACTTGCAACGCCTCTGTTTCAAACGTTACGTTTTTTCCCGTCCATCACAATTGAAGTGGAACTCTATAAATCTAAAGCAAAGTAATTCGGCTTCTCTTGCTAACACAACGTACCGACACGTTAACGTTCATCTTTAAACACTTTCAGAATTAGTTTCGCAGTTTTTTCGTCCAATTTTATTGCCATTTTGCTTTTTTTCAAAACTAGAAAGATGGACGTCTCTATTGACACGTAGACCGTACAGTAATGAATTCCAGTATTAGCACTGGAAGTGACGTATAGAACACGTTTGCACTCATTCCTGATTCAAGCTGTGCATGCATGAAAACCCAGCTTCTGCAATAAGTAGCTATGTGGCGTAATAAAGTATACTAAGTTATCTTCTGGCTACAACGACTAAATTGCTAATGTCAAATAACTGATGAGGTACCTTCTTGCTAAAGTGACTAACTATCTAATGTCAAATAACCGTTGAGGTACCATCTGACTAGACTGACTAACAATCTAATGTCAAATAACTGGTGAGGTACCTTCTTGCTAGACTAACTAACTAACTATTTATTGGAAAATAACTGTTGAGGTACCTTCTTGCTAGAGTGACTAACCATCTAATGTCAAAACACTGTTGAGGTACATTCTTGCTACTAGAGAGACTAACTATCTATTGGAAATTAACTATTGAGGTACATTCTTGCTAGAGTTACTGACTAACTACTAGTATCTAATGTCAAATAACTGTTATAGAATATGGATGTACTGTACCTTCTAGCTACGGTGACTATAGCTGTCTAATACCATTTACGATGTAGCTGCTAGCTGCTAGCTATAGAGCGAGTATCCGTCTAAGGTCATGTACAATATAGATTCTAGCCTCGATAACTGACAATTTAATATTACATTGATACCACTAGTTATGCATTATTGTCAGTTACTAAATTCTGAAGATTTATTTACAGGTGCATCTAACAATATAATAACAAAGGTACCTTATGCGTTTATAACTAACAATAACAAACAAGATAAGGGTATTACTTGTATATATCAGCGACGGACACATTCTAATGTCATGTAGTAGTAATACAAAGTAAGAATTAGATGATGCCATTTCTTAACATGAACGTACACTGCACCTTATATTACGTTAAATTTGCATTACAGTTTGGTGAGATATGTGTAATGTTTACATCATTCACAAATTAAACATATTTAAATGATTTAATGAAATAGATATAAGTGATTAATAAATAAATAAATTACATTTGGTTCTTTGAGCAAATACTAAAGTAGTTCATTAGATTTTCTAAACAGCACAGCTACCAGATATATATCTTCCAATGGATTTGCACACTACGAAACCTTAGTCATACACAATATAGTTTGAATTATGATATGTTGTAAATTTTTACCATACTGCAATTATATTTTAGTAATAGCATTCTGGCATTATCAGTTAATATGTATTAACGCCTGATAATTCAAAGTATGTTAAAGTGACGCTTCAGTCAGTAATTAAACATTATCTGACCACTGACCACTGTCCACAGGCGCTGCCCAGTGGCCAAAGAAGCGGCCATAAATTAATGCATTCTTGAACCTGTTGTATGTACATAGTTATCTTTCTAACCACAGTTTTCATGCAATTATTCACTAATCGTTGCATTAAATTACGCGCACCATACACCAATAATTATCCTCACCATGTATCTGATATTACAATCATCATTATCATCAATCATATACGTCTTAAGGTTATCAAAATAGAAAATAACTATCAGAATTTTGAAGTATTTCTATACTTATTTTTTCATATTTCATTTTCATATTTTTTACTCCATATATTAGTTCGTTTTGGTTCTGTAAAAAGTTCCTGACTGGAGGAAAGCAGAAAATGAGTATCCGACGGTGCGGCTAATATCTGGTTGTCAATTGGCTCAGTGAATTAGCCAGGGGCAGGTAGGGTGAGTTGCAATTTGTCAGGTGACTGGTTCGGTAATTGCTCATCTTCATAAAGGAACCTGATTTCAGGGCTGATCTTCATCGTGTACAATGTATTCGGTGTTTGGTGGCACCGGAATAGGACGTCTTGAATTTATTATTATTTTTGTTTTGAATTGGGATTTAGAGCAGGTTTCAAGATGCTTTCACTTGTACCACGGCTTGCTAGTTTAGGGGAGGGGAAAACCCGCAATATTCCGTAGCGCTGGGTGTTGCGGTAAACACCGGCTGGTACTGACAGACCAAGGATGGTAATTGCATTGCCACAGATGCCTTGAATTCACTGACATACTACATGTATACATGCACTGATATGAATACACATGCGGCTATATCTATTTATATTAAATTAACCCCATGGTCACGAGATCATTGTATTACTAGTATATGAAAAATGTTATATTTATGGACCTGTGTAATTGGGAAAACATATACTATGTCACATCTGGTTGGCAAATTTATTTTTTAATAGGAATATAATAATTATAAAAACACTCCTATTATTTCCAATGCAAATTTGTTATTTAGTGCAATGGGTTCATGCCATTCTTTTTGGGGTCGCTCCAACCGTAGGTTAAACGATGGACACGAGGGAACTGATTCTACAATAACATGCTTGAGTAATTTCTAAAGTTGTGGTCGTTCCATAAACACATAGCATTACGGCGAATAAATACATTTATAGTCAAAATGACACCAAAGTGTTTGGTCATTAGACCACATTATAATTAGAGAACAAATTCGACTATTATAATGTTCAACGCCGGTCATATTGCATGCATTACAGCGAAAACCGACAAGCATTAAAAGCCAGCAAACCAGCTGCTGATGTTGCTGTTCCCACGAGGAACACCTCAATGGAAGGGCAGACATCACGGTAGAAGCAGACGACATTTATACACATCAATAGACACACCGAATTAAGCCCGCCTTTCAGTTACTATCAATTCACTCTTTCCTCGGAAAGAAATTAGTCATTAAAATCAGTTGTGGTGACTTCTCACAGGTGGTGAACGACAGGGTTCTAACGACAGGGCTCTAACGACATGCGAGATGTTACGCCTCCAAGCAAACATGGCTTAAGTTATCATAATGTGCGATGTCGCTAATCTATACGTTGCGCTTATAGAGGTCAGAATGTGTGAATACGCCTTCTGTGTGCGGTGTGCTAGACGATCAAGTGTTACCATGCTCGGAAGGAATACCTTTGATTTATAAGAATTCATGACAAATAATTTGTTCTGTACATTAAGTGTAGGTGAGCTATAAGGTCGCCCTCGACTCAATGCTTGATCAATATGTATCACAGTATTAATAGAAAAGGAAAATAATCGTTAGTCTCTCATCATACCGTACGTGTGTCAAATACCAATGGTAAACGATGAACTCTACACTACAATGGCTGTATATGGCTGAAGGTGTAGTGTATTTGTTAGGATATTAAGTCGGAGCAGAGGACGAAATACACGTATATTGAAGTACGAGTCCATTAATGTAGACCATCCTAAGCTATCTGTCTACATTATGATGACATCCTCACGTTGGCTATCAATTGTATGGAAAGTCTCTACAGAGTAGTATTGAACGTGGTTGAAGAGCCTTGTTGTTAAGTTACAAGTAATTTGAATATGCAATGTTCTACTGCAGTATGCACGTTTCAATGACAGTTTGCAGTGTTTGAATTGTTAGAATGCGTTTGAGATAAATGCAATATATATATAAAAGAAACATAACTGTGTTACCATGACTTGAAGTTTTAGTGCTATGATCAAATTTCTTCCGGCTTGAAATAGCGACCTTCCCACCTCCCTGGCGATCATACAAACTAGCATGTACAGTATATTACTGTATGAGCAGCTGTCGTGCATTCTCAGAGATGTTCACTTCCGGTTATGCTTACTGTAGTAATGCACCTAGACATAGGCTACAGTGACCAATATAGAGGGACATACATTAGCTCGAATACCACCATCACCATCATCATCACCACCACCGCCACCACCACCACCACCATTTCCACCACCACCACAACCACCACCATAACCACCACCATCTCTACCACCACCACCACCACCACCATTTCCACCACCACCACAACCACCACCGCCACCACCATCACCACCACCACCATTTCCACCACCACCACAACCACCACCATAACCACCACCATCTCTACCACCACCACCACCATTTCCACCACCACCACAACCACCACCATAACCACCATCACCATCACCATCTCTACCACCACCACCACCATCACCACTACCACCACCACCACCACCACCATCACCGCCATTATCACCGCCATCATCACCACCACCACCACCACCACCACCACCACCACCACCACTACTACTATTATGTCTAATACTGTTGTTTCTGTTACGACAACTATTCATATTAATGGCAATAATAATAATGACACAAGTAATAATAAACAGATGATCATAATAATACTACTACTACTACTACTACTACTACTAATAATAATAATAATAATAACAATGATTATTATAATAATAAAGTAATAATATTACACCAAGAATATTCCACCCAACGGAACAATGTCGGCGTCACATTTACTAATGCATTCACATTTCTTTCGGAGGTTCAAGGTTCCTGACTGTCGTCTTCGGGAAGCGACAATAGTTTATCCGCTATCTGATCTGTATCCACATTAACACACATAAGGTATGCATGCATGTATACAAGGATATGTGCTATCTGTGTAGCGTATCTGAGCAGATGTGCTCCTTACGAGTAGAGGCCTAAAAGGCGCGAAATATCCTCACGTTTTACATGTCTGGGACACGGCAAGGGACTATGCTTGATAAGCGAAGAGGGTTCGGTATTATAGGATGAAATAAAACACCGGGCTCCTTGTCAAAAGGTGTATTCAGAACCCAAATTTTATTCTTTAACGTCCTAGAAAATTCACGGGGTGTCTTTGCAAGCGGCATATGAACAAAGACGTTTGTGCAATAGGTTGAGCCAGAGCGAAGCAGAAAGCGGAGGGGGAGGGACGGTCGGGAGAGGGAGTGAGGGAGGAGGGAACATGGGGTGGAAGATATGGGTAGCAAGTCATTACTCGTCGCTTCACAAGTTCACACAACTAGTAAGCAGTGAAGCACCCATCCATAAACATCATTCCGTGATTAATTTTGTGCAGCAGCTTTCTCAAAAGCCACGACCTTCCTCCTTTCTCAAAGAGCAACTGCACATGGTCTTAAAGGACATGTCATAGTCTAAGGTCATGCACCCTGAATCTTGTTGTAATAAGTTGTAACCATATCTCTATCACAGCAGTCCTTGTCTGCAGTAGACATCTTCTTTTCCTTAAGACATGCGATGATTTAGTAGAATAGGACATTAAACAAGCATACTATTAATTTTCTTGCACATGTTGAGTACAATGGTCATTTGTTATAATATGTACTCAACACTAAGAGAATAGTTATATATGCTACTGTAAATCTTTACGCTGGTTACACAGGAAAACAAATCATGGATTGGAATGACACAATGTCATCTGTGATAAAAGCCTAAGAGATAGCCACCGTGTAATGTTTTCCTGCCCAGTGTTCTTAAAACCGTATATTAATCATTACGCTGAATTCTGTTCTACATGGACAAGCAAACACGTATATAGATACAATATAAACCCCTACTTGTATGACGCACGAACTGTAAATAATTTGAATTATAATAATGATATGAACATTAATGTGTTGACTCTGATGGGAAAAGTGTGTAGTTGTAAAAATCCAATTAAGCCCCTTAACGTACCTTTGGAAACTCAGTCTACCCGATACAGTTGCATAGAGCATATGCGTTGCTTTAATAATGCATAATGCTTACTCGCATTCGTCCAATACTGCTAGCGTGTATATTATGCACAACTGATTATATGCCTAAGGAAAGTTGTTGAGCTGAGATGATCTGATAGGATCATGCTCAGTGAAGCGTCGTATTTCAAATTCTGTCCTTCATCTACGGACCTTGTAACAGCATTATCCTATTGCGTATGTCGTTGTCAGACAAAGTATCAAAACTCATATAATTTCTGACCCAGAAAGGTAGTTCCGGCAGGAGGTCATTAAGGTCATAGGTGCCAAGGCCTCGCGTGCATACAGTTCAAAATGTGAATCAACCACAATCTAGCTTGACTACGACATCACTTCACCAACATAATTTGACCAACGAAAGGTCGTAAGAGGCCGCTCCATTCTTGCACGAGCTCGTGACCTCACGCGTTCCAGCGTCCTCATGTGTGACCTAAGCCTCGATCTCAGACCTCCAACCTCGATCTCGGACCTTTTTTCTACCCCCGAGACCCGGGTACCATATTAAAACGAACGGGAATATGGAAAATAATGCCAAATTTTAGATTGATGCTTCCCCCGAGGATATTTCGTTTAGATAGTATATTACAGGGATGTGCTCCAGGCGTGATCTCAGAATGCCCTGGTCTTTATATTAGATTATCACTGACTGGAATACCATGATACCGACGACGATCTCGGGGAAAGAGATGGGGAAAAAACTTCCTTTTGTCAACTCCATCACGAAGAGTTATGAGAAGGGAAAATGTGATATTTTATTTGCTCTTTCTTCGGGGATTTGCTTGGAACTCGATAGTGGGGAATGTGATCACTTGTCCTCGCACTTAACTCAGAATTGTAATAAGATAGATCAGGTTGCGGGGATGGATACTGTATTAGGCTAATAAAACTGTGTAGATGGATGTGGATGTGTCTATACACGCGCTCTCACACTACGACTCTTTACTTTTGAAATGTTGTTTTTGAAAGTAATATATATTTTCATTCTTAATTGATTTTGTTAAAATATAATATTGCCTAATAAATGTTCATCTAGTTCAGCCTCATTCTTGAACACGTTTAATGTGCTATTTTAACCATACTACATGTATAGCATTCTTTGCGCTGTATATAAATATTTTAATAGCAAAACATGGCAATATAAACTATACATGCCCATGTATGTGGAATGCACTGTACATGTCAAGTATCACTGCTAATGGGTCCTAGCGTTATCATTGACGTAGCCCTGTTGGTGTGTTACATCATTGTGTCCATTGCTAATTCTAGACACGTACTTGCACTTCCGGTGTATATTTAAATCGTAGTCTTTTTGATTTTCTGACACCTTGAAAACGGTAAAAACAGAGGATTACGTTAGCAGTAGTTATGCAGATAGAATGACCAATTACGACGCCTTTATTTTGGCTTGTTTGTGTCCATGAAACTTCACCTGTTTAACAATCCCAGTACAATAGAAATGTTCCGGTTTCCAACCCTTGCTCACGAAACAATACAATAATTTTATTTGTTCATATAGTTATGCATTTATTAATATGAACAGCATCATACGGAATAAAAGGTAAAAAAAGCACATACGTTATTTTGGTATTTTGGTATTTTGTAACTAATACATAATTCCTGCTATATGTCTGAATATATGTATATTTTTTAATGTCGTTCTGATTTGCAGAATGCGCCGTTTTGTGCAGCATGTAGACTAGATGCACATGGCTGGTGTGGGTGTATTTGCCCGCTGTCCTCTACTTGTCATCTTTAGAGAGCTGGAGACAAGCGACTGACTTTTGACTTTTGGTCGGAGTCAATTCCTGGCGATTCTCTGACAAACTCGGTTCCTTCCTGTCAACGCTTCTAACTTCCAGGCAGGTTTTCCAGGCAAGAAGTCAAGAGGCGAAAACTGAAATTAAATTTACTGTTTGGTTTCTTGGCGATTCTGGCGTAAAATATTGATTACACAGAGTTGTCAAAGTCCAGAAGAAGAATAAGAAGTAAAAAAAGAAAAATCATATTTCTGTTTTTTACCTCCCGTTCAATTTTCATGCTACATGTATAACGGACCGCTCTGGTAGCACGGGTTGATTCGCCCTTATGAAATATTTCATGTCCAACGTGTAAAACTAATTTTGGTGGGAAACTCCTCGATGCTGGAGATATGATGTCTGTATTCCGCTGGTGATTGATCTTCATACTCTAACTATTCTGATCAAACAATTGTCGACTTCCAAAAATTAAACTTGTGTAAACGTGTTATACAAATCCCAGTGGGAGCTCTGGGTGCCAGAACTGGAACACTTCGGCAGATTGGGGACTGACACTTTGTCGGAGTCTACATGTGGAAGGTCTCGCTTCTGGCAAACGTTAACGAGTGAAGGGAGCACGGATTTCGTCAATTTACAACCGGCAGTTAGTAATTGACATATGTCCTTTGCTCTTTCGTAAAATAAATATGAAGATAATTTTTGGAAGTCATTTCAAATACTTGAAATTCGTGTTGAGTGTTAGATTATAATTTTCAAAATCCAGATTTAGAACATAAAAAGTATTATTGCTTTATCCAGGATAGTTTAAACTTGTAAAGAAAAGTTGCAAGTCGGAAGAACATGTAGAACACGCGTAGGAGGCGGATAATACAGAAACACTAAACCGCTTGACAGAAATACGTTCACTATCACATATACAGTAGACCAACACTTTAAAACAGATTTCAGAAAACGTCAAAAGTGAAGCTAAATTAGTTAGGCCCTCAACGCTTCGAGAACGTTATCTTATTATTTCAAAAGTACAACAGCACTTGTTTAGTGTGCTCGTGTGAAATGCAAATCCAGGCCCCAAGATTACGAAACATTTTGAGTACAATTTCATGCCCAAGCTCAACATATATATGACGTTTTATGAACAAAACTTTGAGTTGAGCATGAAATCGTACTCAGAAACAGTGAAACCTTTAACGGAATGTAATCATGTCAGACATCTTACTACAACTTATAAGATAATTTCTAGGATAGTTTCATTAATATAATCGGTCAGTTTATAGAATTATCTATATGGAGCGACAACCTATGACACAAGCCAATAACTATAGGATATTCCTGAGCAACGACCTACAATATTCCTGAGCTATTGTTTAAAGTATTCCTGAGCTGCTAGACCTAGGATATTCCTGAGCCAGTATAGAATAGTCCATGGCTAGTCCCTAAACAATTCCTGAGCGTATACCTCCAATGTTCCTGAGTAGCTTTCTAGAATATTCCTGAGCAATACCAAGCATATGCCTGAGTAAGTACCAATGATATTCCTTTCCCACTACTTACGGTCCTACAAAATATAGATTATTCAGGAGCTATTACCAAGAACTGTCCCGAGTCAGTATAGAGATTTCCGAGTTCACTAAGCCTAGGATATTCTTGAGTCAGAACGGAGGATATCGTGGAACTAAACTAAAACTTCTCGGCACATTTCGTACATTGCTTTCTACCAGATACATAACATTCTATTTTACTATCAGTTTCCATGGTATGCAGATATGTGTTTGAGAGGCTCCAAACATGCAGCAGTCTATGCAGGTCGAATTACTTCAGATCTCATCCCTGACAGCATGGGACACCTCCTTGTCTGCCTCTAACACCGAACTCGTCCTCAGTTCTCCCGGGAAATACGAATGCCCGGATGAAGAGATGAACAGTAAATTCATATAGTTTAATAGTCATCAACTGCAGATATACCGCCCCTACCAAATATAGCATCTGGCAAATATAGCCACCGCTAATTCAACATACTGACAAAATGTTGTGAACTTCATCAGCTGAAGCAAGTGGCGCCACCTTCTGGCAGAGATCCACGCTCCGTTTCGCAACTCCTAGTGATTATTTAACACATGACACGGAGATCACGCGAGCACCTACACGTCAGGACGACACGTGATATTTCGTGTGCTCTCGGCGCCCTCTGGTGAGAGTATGTTTATGCCCCCAACTGCAGGAGTACCTGGGGGTTGGCAAGTCGGTCTGGCACCCGGCCCACTGGATCAGAGCATCGTGGAAATAGCTCATCACCGTGAGAAAACCTGGAGAGTTTCTTCGCTGCCAGCGTGCTGTCAAGTCTCCAGCATAAAACATTAAATTGGTGAAACCTACTTCTGTGATTGTGTAATCAGGACATCTTTGTTATTGTTGTTCTTCCTGTTGATGCCGTTTGTTTTTGTCCTTGTTGTTGTTGTTGTTGTACGGTTGGTGTTGCCGTCGACTCGGAATGCACCTTATCAATTTCCATTCATTCATAGTTTAAAAAAATTTCCATGTTTCAATTCGTGTGCTAGACTCAAGGTTTTACCACCACGTACACTCACTTTGGCATACGAATCTAAACTTGAATATGCAATAGCGATGTCTGGGAAGATTTGGTCCGAGTCAATGTTGCTCGATTCTGTGTGTACCATGACCTATATAATGATTAGTGTGTATCACAGCTTATACTATGATTATTGAGTATCAAGGTCCATAATTAATATATATGTGTGTACCATACGTAGCATACTACGATGGTATATTTTACCATATTTCGTGTACTATATAACTGTGACTACCATGGTCTATACATTTGTGCTCCATTGCCTACATCATAATCTATGTATGTCACACCGCCTCTTTACTAATATTTATGTAAGATGTTGTATAACATTGTCCATATATAACGAAAATATGTATATAGCATGTTAATGCCAAAGAAATACATGTAGTAATACCTGTTTCCCTTCAACTATCATGTCTTTCAATGTAGACCAAAATAAATATGCACGTGTCCTCAATAAAACACCTTTCACGGAGTTTGTACGTGTTAATACATGTGTAATTTCAGTAGGCATTAAGATATCTATACAAAATGCTTTCCTGTTCATTCCCCCCACGCTCCCGACAGATTTGCTATTGCTCTTCTTCATAAATACAACACGGAGCGTGACCAGGAACCATAGTCATATTTTCCATTCCATAAACATGCAATGCAGCGTGTATTATAAGATAAACCAAATTAACTATTTGCTGAAAAAGAGTTCTACTTTCACATGACTGGCATACACAGCAAATGTTTTTGATTAATCCTGTCAAAAGAGTTCCCCACGCTTGATGACCGAAACATCATCTTCCACGAAGCCGAGGCCTTTTTCTCGCTGAGCTGAAGACAGTTCGGGGTTGCTAATCAGATTATACGTGAGGTGGAAAGTGTATCGAATGAGTATCGTCTTGACTTCCATCAGACTCATGTCTTTCCTTTCCGGAAACCACAACACTAGGTGGTGACGCGGCCGTGCACGCGACATGCGCACGCCACACCGATATGACAGTTGGTATTCCTACGCGACGTGACCAAAGAGGGTCGCACATCTGGTTTCGCTGCATATTTCAGTTCCTAATTTAATTGAAGATTGTCTTTATCGAACGAATGGCTTTTTACCCTCTCGCCACCGTCATATTCAATTGAATAAGAAATTCAGTGCAGGGATGTTTGGGCCATGTCAGTCATATTAAATCATGTTTGGTGCAAGGTAGCTACTTTAAATTCACAGCTATCCTTTCCCCTCGTCCATCCTGGCATAATGATGAAATAAGGTAACATTTTATATTAAATAAACTAAGCCTGGAAAATGCTTGCATTATTATTGGGAATATTACATAACTGTCATGAAAATATTGCACATATTATCATTACCAAATACGGACCCAAACCGCCATACATCTATAAATACTTTTTATTTATCCATGCCTATAGAAGTAGCCTATATAGATGACTTATATGAACTGAAGAGAGTGCCAGACAATACAAACCAACCCGTAAACACTGTTTGTGGGGTAAGGAGAATGATGACTTAATAAGTTTCGATACCCGTAACACATCTGCCATACATACCATTTGGCAGTGTGCCACTATTACCACGGTCCATGAGGTACGGCACAGCAATATGCTGCGTCACTGAAGTCCTGGTGACAACACATGCACGATGAATATAATCTGTTCTCAGCAATGTCAGAACCAGGGTGGGATGATTACAGCTGAACCGACGTCCCAACACCGCCAGCGTAATCGTTTCTTGAAGCTCTCATATCCACTATGAGACCACAGCACTCTCGTAAGTCAACGATCCCCCTATACCATTAGAGCTCGCTATGAGAGTCCTTATATTATGGTCTCGTAGTAGATATGAGAGCTTTGAGAAACCATACCCAGGTCAGTAGGCACAGGAAGATGCAGTTGTTTTCCGTCTACCTAGATACTGACAGCTTTATCCTGGGTTCATTTACTGGTCATGTACTTCCTTACATCAAATTTGTCACTGAGTTCTGATGTTTAAACCAGTATACGAACCCTGGCTATGTTCATTCACAGTTTCAAACAAATGGCATTATTTGTAGAGTGGTGCTTTCCTTGAAAACATAGAGTGTCTTATGTTATTTGTCCCCAATCCATCACAGATTAACATAGAACCAATTTGAATATAGTATGTGTGGGTAAAATCCATGCAATAGAATTGTCGGATACTTATCCAATGCATGCCAAGAACATGTAGCTTGTACATTGTATACATGTATATATGCTTACAACCCACAATATATTAAACCTATTTGGTTACTACCTATACAATACATAAAACCAACTTGGTTGCTACCTAGACACTACATAAAACCAACTTGGTTGGTACCTATACAATACATTGAACCCACTTGGTTGGTACCTATACAATACATAGAACCCACTTGGTTGGTACCTATACAATACATAGAACCCACTTTGTTGGTACCTATACAATACATATAACCCACTTGGTTGGTACCTATACAATACATAAAACCCACTTGGTTGGTACTTAGACAATACATAGAATATACTTGGTAGCTACCTATACAATACAAAGAACCCACTTGGTTGCTACCTAAACAATACATAAAACCAACTTGGTTGGTACCTATACAATACATAGAACCCTCTTGGTTGGTACCTATACAATACAAAGAACCCACTTGGTTAGTGCCATTCAATGACATCAATGCATTCGGCTCACTTGGATGATCAATATGCATATGTAACATATAGAACCATCTTGGCTGCTGTTTACCGGTATACACATCCCACTTCATATGCACTGTATACCACACCTCTGCCTGCTCCCGGATGCATACGGTCCAATTGACTGGCACTTACGTATGACATAGTCACACAACACACTTTGTTGCTACCTGTGTATATACACTCTCCTATAACCCATCCTAGTACTATCGTATATGAAACTAACGATCACCATCTCTGTGATGTCATTGATCCTGCTATGTTTGTCATAAGCAGAAGCCAGGGTCGACCACTTGTCACACTTCCCTTTTAACCGCACGTGTGGTGTATTGTTCCCAGATATAAAACCAAACTCCGTGATGTATAACTCAACTATTATAGTCTCAAGAGTTTAAAACGAAAGTGACTCTTGTGGACTATGCTTCAGTCGTTATAAACGTAACTGCATCGACTGCGCATGTGTAGATATCGTCAGTGGCACCAATGGATTTGTTTTGCAAGAGTACAATGAAAACACCTTTTTTCTCTACCGGGGTTTCCTCTTGTATTGCATTGTTAAAGGCACAATCATTGATTCCTCACCTGAGATCACTTTCTAGGACGAGGAAGATTCAAGGAGAGGTCCGTGTGTTCAGTGGTGTCCGTATACTGTTCTTGGGCGAGTCGCTGTTCATATTGAATGGATACAAGCAAGGTCCTGTCATCGACATCACTCAGTGGCTCTGACAAAACCACAAGTATTAGAAAGTGCGGGCAAATCAATGTATTTGTTTTAAGGTGCCAATCCATTAAACGTATACGTATCTTGAGCCGAGGTTTCACTCACACTCTCACCACTAAAACAATTCAAATCGCGATCGGCAGCAGAACCATAAATCCTTAATAAATATAATACTTTGTCAGTTTGTTCTTTATTAGCATCATAGCATGTGATATTAATAGGAGGTATACGTGGAGCAAATTATATTTTTAGACGTACCCAGTGCTTGGCTTTTGTTATGTGTACGTACTTTACGTTGCATCCAGATTTATTACACGTGCACCATGTTGAACTACACGATTCATCTCTGAAACAAACAGAAAGTTAAGGACACAATCTTTGTAACGGCGTATTTATAAGATTTGCTCTTGATATTTAGTTAACATAAGGCCTAAATTAATTCCTTTTTTGTTAGTACTTCTGTTTGTCCATCACCGGAAGTTAGACCTATCACCGGAAGTTATACCTGACTCACTTATGCTCGCTATACGTTTGGTAAGAATTCAAATGTGTGGAACCGAAAACGTATACTTTAAGCTAAACTCTAAGCGAGCACTGCCACTTGCAGTTATGTAAATACTGTTACTTCAGATATACTTATTGAATATCTACCAGGAGTCACTGCAATGCATTACGTAATATGCATTTTCAAGGAAATCGATGACGTTACAACTATTCTCGAACAAAATGTTTTATTTGGCATGTGTCATTACTATTGTACAATGCATTCACACGAACAGCCGTATAGTTTACAGTGCCCTTGAATATCGCCAGTGTGCACATGTGCATATACATGTATGTTGTGCACATCAATAGAGGACATAAGGTCAGGTTGATTCCTTGTTTAAAGATACACATGTACAATGCGTACAAGTAGAGGAATACAATGTTTGACGTTTAATCCTTCTGAATATGAGTCAATAAAATATGTTGAAATCAATTGATATTGAAATATTTGTATATATTTATATTAAGGAAGTATCCTGAATACACCCAGATCCATTAACTTTGACAAAACCCCATTTTGTTTTGCGCGGGGGCACAACAATATATCATATGACAATAGCGTTTAACACCTACCTGGTTTTTGCAATTGCTATTTTGTGTCAAAGTTTCAATCAACGGCTTAACCCTTATCTGAAATGCACAATATTGGAACAAAACCTGCTATGCTCTAAACAAAAAAAGTGTGCCTCATTTAGTCGATAGGAAAAGATAAGGGCCCTTGTAATATACAACCCTGTCTCAGTCAAACCACCAGACCGAATCTATAGCTGTGAAAAGGCTCCTCGCCTCATAAATCCTAATGCTTGGTGTCAGTGTGTTACACATGTGTCTAAATTCTCCCAGAGATTACCTATTTGTTGTTTGTAATTATACTGTGTATTTTGTAAGCTACTCACGTTCACAGCCTATCTAGTTTTGTGTAAAATATATTACCATAAACGTCATCCGAGTTTTCTTGTGGAGACGACACACTAGCCACCAGTTCTACTTGCTGTCGGATTTGTCCACGGTCTGTGGTTCTCTAGTTAGCGGATGCAAGACGATTCATCTCGATAATGTGGTGTGAAATAACCCTACACTAGGCATCTGTATACGCATACCGATGTTGTGAAATAGCCAGATAAGTATACATACATACAGGCACTGTGAAATAACCCGATGCTGTAGGCATCTGCTACTCAATGTTACATATAGATATGTTTCTCTGTGTTACATATAGATAGCCACATGGAATGTTTGGTTTCAAGGAGGAAAAATAGAAGCATGTGTTTCTTTAATAGAATTAATATACAACTGATTTAGTTTAACAATCCGCGAGTACGTGTACGATAATCTAGGGATATGTATACACCTACACATACAGAAAGAGGTAAATAGGACGATATTAGATATATATGTATACAGATACTGTAAATAGTAAAAGACTAACTATCTTTACAGATATATACAGAGACTTAAAAAGTAAGACATGCACTAGACATCTGTATACAGATAAAGTAATTGTTAACTAGTAAAACTAGTAAAACACAAGCATCTATACAGCATGCACTGTGAAGTGTCCATATCCAAAACCACGAAGACTTTGAAATATTATTTTTAAATTCCATGTCAGTATTCAGCGATATTACTTACCACGAGTACATAATACAACACAGAAACATATTCATATGCTCCTGTTTATATAAGATAACCACATTGGGACAAGCTTATGCAAAACAAAATATAAATTTGCATGGCGCATATTGAAATGAAAAAAAAAAAGTATACCAAATGTCATTTAAAACAAAGACTTATTTATATATAAGAGGTACACATTTACTGACGCATGCATTACTGGGCAACGTGTTGACATAGGGTGCCGGCGGATGTGAGGAAATGGGCTTTGTTGGACGTCGGCAATATGTAATACATGCGATCCAGATGAATTCTCTTAGGGGAAATCTCAAATGTCATAAACATAGACGTTCATCACAGCATTAGTGGAAAAGTTCAAATGTCAACGGCATTTTATTTTGAAGTTGGACGCGTGTTGGTTTCTTGGAGTCTCGTCTGAAGAACCTGCATGTGATAAAGAATAAGGTAATGTCTGAGAGGACGTCGATTACTAACAGTGATATATTAATTTAAAGAAAATCAATAACTATACAAAGACACACATAGGGAAATATGATAAAGATGAACACATATGATAAGTATAGATTGATACAGTAGCACATTACGGGATTCCATAAATCAGGATATGCTCTCAGTGAAAGGGTTACGGACGTCTGTCTGTCTGTCTGTCTGTCTGTCTGTCTGTCTGTCTCTCTCTCTCTCTCTCTCTCTCTCTCTCTCTCTCTCTC
>JAUTBZ010000005.1:0-11693 GCA_032361785.1 Lepetodrilus galriftensis
GATAAAGAAATTAACACACTCGCTAGTGTGACATATTGATTTTACGACACTCGTTCCTCCAAAGTGGATATTTTCCTAGCTCTCGCTCGGAAAATATCAACTTTGAAGGAGCTTGTGTCGTAAAATCAATATTTCACACTAGCTCGTGTATTAATCTCTATGTATCAATTGTATATAATAATGAGAATGTAAAACAATTAATCCCTACATAAATCCTCTTCTTTATGACGTTTCAGGCTTCTTCAGGTATGAGATGCAAAATTAATGACATTTAGTATGTAGTGATAATACGCAACTTTCAATAACATCTCAAAATTCAAATTTGTTTCAATATACCTTCCAGATTAATAAGACCTGGACTTCCTGTTCTTAGATAAATGTGTATATTTTCAATATAATAGTTTGAAATTAATGCTCTGTGACATTTTGACATAGCTATCGCAATATGTAACTCGTGTCACAAGGTTCATTCTCCTTCATATCAAGCAGGACATATTGTGTCATTAAAATGAATGCTATTTACCAAAATAAATACCTAAAATTAAAATAATTAAAAGGTAAAGGCATACAATCACTGTAGATTGAAATTTTTTCATGGTTGAACGTATATACTGAAAGTATGTAAATTTGATTTATCTAGATTCTACACAAGCATATTGGACAACAATCTGCATTTTCCACATCATCGGGACATATCCCATTAGTTTTCAATATTTTCATATTTAATTATTATTTTTATTTTGTTATCTCATGATAACAAAATACAAAAATATGAATAAGAAATATGTAACTAAATATAAATAAGAATAAGAAAAATGCAGATTGTTGACCAATAATCTTGCATAGAAAAATCAAATGTACATATTAGGTAAATTTTTACATATTCAGGTACCGTGTAAATATGTTTGACCATGAAATATGTCAACAAACCATGATTATATGCCAATTGTTCAATTTGCAAATATGTTGCTGTGACGCAATAATTATGGCTGATAGTATACAAATACAATGTAATCCAAAGATTGTGAATTGTTTTGCAAATCTTTAACCACTCCTGCCCCCATTTCCCTTTTATTCATAATGTTTTACTGCAACTGTTCCCATATACAATATTGTACACATTTACGTATTTTCCACCAGTACCATGTTAACTACTACAGTCTACATGTATACATGTACGTTTCTCTCAACCTCCCATTTGAGGGGATGGCAGGGTCGGGTTGGGGGTGGTATGGAGGGGAGGATTGGGGGGTGGGGGTGAGGGAGGTAGGGGGAGAAAGACATGTGTACAGGTCAAACCTAGCTAATCTAATTTTAACAAATTTATACAAAATTAAGTGATTAACAAGCCCCACCAATGCCGACACAACTCTGGCCACGTCACGGTGCCGCTGCCGACTCTGTCACAATATACATCTCGCCAGGGAGGAACTTGCCTACAGTAATTATTTATCAGTGAGCATGTCATGAGAAAATATTTCAGCCCGTGCCTTTAATGAGGCGTTGCAGGCTTAGGGCAAGGACTCGTCTTGTCTGTGTATCTATTCAAGACATTGCTGCTAATTACTAGTGTTATTGCTGGTGTTATTTCAGAAAGTTACTATCCCTGTCTCCCAGGCATCAAATCTCCAACAAGGCTGGCATCCTGTCACTTTACTGTCAGTGCTTGGCATCCTGTCACTTTACTGACAGTGCTTTGCAGTTGTTGAGTTAAAGGTGCACTGCCCGCTAATACGTGAAATGGAATCAGGGTATCGTTTCTCGAAGGTTTCATATCTACTTACGAGACAATAAAGACTCTTGTAGCCATTTCTAATACTATACATAGGAATTGTGTACCTACAACAGGGCTATGGTGTCATAGTGGATATGAGAGCTTCGAGAAACGATACCCAGGCTACTAGCAGACTAGGGAGAGTAGGGCTCTCTTGCAGTTTCCCAGTTAAAGCAACACCATCTATTAATACGTGAAATTAAATCTGGCTGCGGATTCGGATTCGTTTTACCGTTAATAATTGCGGTATCGGTTTTCTTAGTACTGTATAATTGTCTACAATTCCAGCTCCGAACGTCTTTGATGAATTGTAACGATGGAAGATGCTTTTCTCGTTTGTGTCTGTGTGGTGCCAAAGGTTACTTGTGACACATTATTAGTATAGGGAATATCAGATGGCATACAATAATATGATCTTTTTCTGACATCTACATTTTGTTCCACAGGATTCATTTGTTTTTTCTACAGCAAGCAGATTACAATTATAGTTTAATTTTAGTAGTTTAATTTTAAATTTTTAATCACCATCATCAACATCATCATCATCAACATCATCATCAACATTATCATCAACATTATCATCATCATCATCATCCATCAACATCAACAATATCATCATCATCATCATCATCATCATCATTATCAATTTCATGAAAGGTCAACTGAAGTGACTCCATGGGGTGTCATATAGCTCTTCGTATAGGAGAATAGTGGAATTCAAACCAAGATTATATTCTAAATTAGATTTTCTGCACATACTATCACTGGCAGATTCTGAGGTACAATCAGTGGCTGTCTTCAGATCATTGATGTTGGTATTGCAATCCAGCGGGACATGCAGAAACTGTAGCTTGTTGCCCAATATACTTTTGTAGACAAATCAAATGTACGTTATATACTTTCAAGTAAAATATGCTGTGTATGTTTGACCATTGGAAGGATACACCGGGTATGCATTACGGTATAACATTCATAATTAAATTACTATGATCTGAGCTTACAGAGTGGCATTTATAATGTTGATGAAGTTCATGTTAGCAGTGTGTGTTGTCAATTCTGACCTGAATAATAGAAAGATTTGGAAATGGGTCACATCCTCAAATTTGATATGATGGACCATTGGAATTACTAAATGACATCAACATTTGTTTAAATATATAACACTCTGTACATATTTCCTTAATCATATTAAATTAAATTCTTTTACACCAGTTTTAACAACCTTTAGCTTAATTAAAACTCCTTGGATCCATATTTAATTAGTTATTTAAACTATTACTTCTTAAAATAAAGTAATAAAATAAATCAATTTTGATATGTTCTTAAAAAGTATATGCATTTCATATGGACAGTAACCGTTAAAATAACATGTAGAATTGTAATCAGTCAGAGAAACCAATAGGCCACGTGGCTTGGAACAGCAACTGTAACGTCATTGATTATGGCAAATGAGGATCGGTACTTGCAGGAACTCATTTAGTTCACACACCGTTGGCGCCGCACAGTTGTGAAACGGTCCCATTCTCCGCAATACAATTCTGAACAATGGTCACCTCCACCGCCATGTATTGCAACCACAGCGGCAGTGGTCAGTCGGACTTGATGCTCAATTAGGATAATGGACATGTTTGTCACAATGTCGACATTGCCACGACATTACCACCAGAGTTTGATCCTGAGCTTATGCCGGTGTCGGTAGTGAGTACGGTAGAGAGTACGGTAGTTAGTACAACAGAGAGTACGGTAGTTAGTACAACAGAGAGTACGGCGTTCATTGCAGCCAATTGACAGGTTGGTGACGTCCTGTTTCCCCAACAGAACCTGAGCACTACGACGACTGTTATAGAGATGGAAGCTGTATGAATACGACACCGAGCCGTAATGCCTCACAAGACCTTATAGCCATCCGTCACGTGGGGAAATATTTATTCTTCAAAACCGGAATGCTTTCCGAGGATGTATTGCCTTTCTGTCGTGTCTCTTTGAATTCAATTTGATGACAAAATATTGCAAAGCTGTTCTCTGAGGTGTAGAACCTTCATTTCTTCGTGTGATGTTTCTCTGAGGTGTAGAACCTTCATTTCTTCGTGTGACGTTCCTTCCGGAGCACTATTGAAGGAGAACGTCGTCTGAATGACAAGTATGTGATTAGCGCGGAAAAAACATCTGATCTTTTAAATCGTACAGGCTTGACTATCATATGGTAAGTACTAATACAATGCTATTTCTTGTCCATTTATCTTTTGACCATTCTGTTTATTTATGGGTCTGGATTGACCAATGCGTAAATTATTCTGCAGAAAGACGGAAATGTATATAAAAGTACATGTACTTACCGGTATATGCACCAACTGGGAAATGAGTGTTTACTGTGTACAGCTATTTGTTATGTACATTTATGTAAACCTGTCCATTCATGGAATGTGTATAATATCTTATTTTTTCTTAGCTTAATTAACAGGGATGAACATAATTATACATACTAGAATTTATAATGTGAGATACTTAAATGTGCCAGAAGCGTACACATTTTAACCCTCTCCCTGCTTTGATTAGGCACAGCCACTGTTCTTTAGGGCATCTCCAGTTGCCTCAAGCAGTGAGAGGGTTAAGTGATGTATGCAATAACTGACATTTTGTAATAGGATACTTCCAGGGAGTTGAGATGGTAAATTGGGTGTATAGTACTTTGTTGATCCATTGATATTGGTAAAATAAGTAATGCTTTTTTTAGATGATTTGTGGTTTCCACCATGTCTTTTTATTATTATTAATTATTATCATCATCATCATCATCATCAGCATTATCATCATCGTCGTCATTATCATCATCGTCATGATCATTATTATTATTATTCTGTTATTATTCTGTAATTATATTATTATTATCATTATATATGGCTGGGTGTTTTAATTTATTACTTGAATATGCAACCTATTTTATATGCACGTGACACTTTAATAAACTATTCTTCTTCTTCTTCTATATTATTTTACATACTTTTTTTTATTACTATCATTATTACTATCATTATTATTATTATTATCATCATCTATCTTTCTTTACCTATCTCAACTGTAACATAAGAGATGATTCTTAGTTATCTAACATTAGGACGTGAAATCGTAAACATGCCTCGGCTAAAGGACAAAAGACGTTGGTTGGTATGAATAGCAAGACCGGTCATTTATAGCTGCTCTATAACCGAGCATGATTTCCTTCTGAAAGACTCTCGTATAATTGCATCTGATGACGGATGTCCATAGTTTTGTCATATTGCTCCTAGAACATAGAACGTAGAACGTAGAACGTCTCCATCCACTGTGAGCAAGGTAAGGTATCCTATTTGCATCCTCCCAAATTATTTATCTGATGGTGACAGATTATAGGGTACAAATCCATGAGTTGTTAGTGCCGTCAAAGCGACGCAAATTGCCATTGACGCCAGCAGATGTTGTGCCAATATGACAGTGTGTAGTATAGTGATGTCTTCAGAGCCATTGCTAGAAGGCTAGGAAGTGTTTGTGTTGATGTCGCCACAATTTCTAATTTCTATTTTTAAATCGGTTGATGTTGATGACATAAAGAAGCCGTTAAAGCTGAGACGTGTATTTGGAGAAGATGTCCAATTTTTATTCAAACCTTTCAATCCGATGGAGATTTTGAGATTGCCCTGAGATTGTCTGAAGATTGCCCTAGAGAAAGCATTCATGGAAATAGCCGTGGTGCAGTCTGGAATATAGAAAAAAAACTCGATTTAGGTAATTGAGTAAGTATTTCATTTACAAATATTACTAACTTTCTGAGTATGGAACTTCATCCAAAATTGCAAATAATTCTAGCAATTTGATTGGTTGTGAGGTGTACAATATAAGGTTATACGCCCAGATTTTTCTGCAGGTAAAAGTTGTAACCTCATAAATGAGTGACTATACCATGATTGTGGCCATCCTCGACTAGCAGGTTAGAAAGACATTCGCAATATTAATATATATCGCTTTCTTGAAATTGTTGATCCATTTCGATTTGGAATAAATTCATTACCAGTGTGATTTCCAGGTTGTCGCAAATGTGTGAAAGATTCCCGCAGCGACGTTAAACTCCATATTCCCTCACTCACTCCATGTCATACAGGTTTATAAAAGCTGAAATTTCTCGTACATGTATACAATAAATTTCAGCTTCTACAAACCTGTACACCCCGGAAAGCATACTGGTAACTAAGTCTAATACTATTGTCTTACAATATTGGACCAAAAGAAACCAGGCTTTTTGGCCTTGGGAGTGTTGTTAAGTGATTATGTAATACTTGTCAATACGGTTCTCATTACTTGAACAATAATTATTAATATAGAGAATCAGGATCCGTGATATCAATAGGTGGCAGCACCGTATTGATCAAGGCTTCATAAATATTGGCGGAAAATGGACCGCACGACGATTCCCATGCAGTATTTACTCTGAAACGACAAGGAATTCTTGGATCATGTTCCGCGAGAGTGTAGGAAAATAACCTGGGAATCCTGTCATGAAACTCTCTTATCCACTAAAAGACCATAAGACTCTTTGGTGATAGCTAATACACTGCAAAGAGAGCGCTAAGAAGGGAGAATTATGGTCTCTTATATAGTTTGGCATGAAATGCATTGACACCTCTATTTTGTAGATTATCTCCATAAATACATTATGAAACGAAAAACACAGAAAAAATGTACAACATTTCTTATTTTGAATTACCTAATAAAAATTCCAAAGTGAATTTGTTTCCACCATTAATAAAAGATCTGTTTATATATCGATCACTACATATTTTGAGTAAGCATTATTTTATGCAGAGGGGCGATATCTGACAGACGGAAGAGGCAAAATGGCTCAATTTGCACGTGTTGATGCATTTCTTCATACAATGAGTGCATGTGCAAATTGAGCCCTTTTTGCCAGTTAAAGTCCTTGTCAAGCTGGGGTTTTAATTTGATCCATTGTGTGTTTGAATATGTGAGGTGTTAGGGATCACACTGGCAGTTTCTATTTCTATTTCTGTATTTGATCAAGGACACTAATTAACATGTATTTTCATCAGGCCCCGAGATTTGAAAACTTTATTGTGCTCCTAAAAATTGTGTTCACAACTCTCCATATAATTTTTTTATCTTTCATAATCTGGGAATTGGGTATGGATGAAAAGATTCCCACTGCGACTTTTTCATCGTGTATGGGTGAAAGATTCCCGCTGTGATGTAAAACAATAATTCACTCACTCACTGAGACTTTATTTAATTAAGCAACAAATTACCCACTCAACTTATATTTATAGGTTTCAGTACACAGGATTTAAAATCTAATACTACGGTAGTATAGAGACAAATACATTTCCATTTTGTTTTTGCTGCCTAAAATGATGATTTAAATAGGACACCAATTTGTTAAATATCCTAATCACACTAGAGACTTTGATTATTGAAAGTTGATGGATTTTGTACATCTGTGAATATAATGAACTGGTTATATGATGATGCTGAACTTTGTGGATTTGGAAATTACTTTATCTAATAAGATTTCTGAGAAGTTATTGTCTCACCAACCAATATAAAGGAAGTCGTTTACCGGGTAAATGATTTTCTTGTTGGCAATTATTTTACTAGACAAAGGTTGTAATTTTAGCAATGAAAGCTGATGCCAATATAATGTCAGGTTAGTCGTTATACAGTTTCTGGTTCATAGATGCCAGGCTATCAGTTTCCATAGACTTAAAGCTATCTGTCCATAGACTTAAAGCTATCTGTGTCCATAGACTTAAAGCTATCTGTCCATAGACTTAAAGCTATCTGTCCATAGACTTAAAGCTATCTGTCCATAGACTTAAAGCTATCTATGTCCATAAACTTAAAGCTATCTGTCCATAGACTTAAAGCTATCTGTGTCCATAGACTTAAGCTATCTGTCCATAGACTTAAAGCTATCTATGTCCATAAACTTAAAGCTATCTGTGTCCATAGACTTAAAGCTATATGTGTCCATAGACTTAAAGCTATATGTGTCCATAGACTTAAAGCTATCTGTGTCCATAGACTTAAAGCTATATGTGTCTACAGTATTGAGCTGTTTCCAAAGACTCTGATATATCGATGCTTTCTCTATCACATCATTGCCCGGGACTCAAATGGAAGTTGCATGTCATCATTAACCGTGCTACAATTTTAAAACAGCAAACCATAATGAGTGTTTTATTCATTGATTAGGTTTGAGAATGTTCGTCAGAATGTCAAACAGTCTGGTAATGGATTAATGTTGTATTTAAGCTTGCACAGCAAACATTTCTCTAAAGTCTACATGATTGCATAATTACTTGTGCATACAACTATCGCTTAATACGGTCTTGCAATCTATTACATACCTGATTACTCTGTTAATAGTATACCTGCCAATCTTGTTAATTGCATAGCAAATTCACTTCATGTATATTTTATGTAATATGATTTTTTTCATTGATTGATTTCCAATAGCACGTAAAAAGTTAGTGTTAATTGCATAGGGAATTATTTTCTCGTTGTTTCAAATTATTGAACCAAACGTCAAAGGACGTTGTAAACAGATGTTAAGAATATACATCAACACTGTTATGGTAATAGTAAAATCTATAATAATCAAAATATTTGCTTGTAAATTTACCTGTTCAGCAATTACTGTTAATAGGAGTCTACCTGTTCATGGTTATGCTTGATCAATATTTATTACCATATATATTATTAATAGAATCTGTTCTCTCTGTCCGTTTAAGTATCTATATCTACGTAATGGTTGGATTTACCAGGGTTCTGTTACACGGTACAATCATGGTACGAGACATTCGGGTCAACCAGGCGACATCCACACACATGCGCTCACACCTAATAGGAAGGTTGACATTTTGGCAGAAATGGACGAATGCTATTCGTGTTCTATGGATGGAATGTAAACGCTTTCAGTGTCATATATTGATAATAATCCCAGTGAAATCATAGAATAGATAATAATGTTCTACAGATGGAATGTAAACACTTTCAGTGTTATTTAGTGCATTCTTTTACATAGGATAGACAATCCCAGTGAAATCTGAGCAGAGATGGACAAATGCTATTCGTGGTCTATGGATGGAATGTAAACGCTTTCAGTGTCATATATTGCATTCTTATACAGAGAATAGATAATAATCCCTGTGAAATCTGAGCAGAACTAGTGCAGAATTGTTTTTCTTAAATTTCAAATTAGCAGCAACTTCATTTAGTGGAAACGGACAAATGCTATTCATGTTCTACAGATGGAATGTAAAGACTTTCAGTGTTATTTAGTGCATTCTTATACATAGTATAGACAATCTGAAATCTGAACAGAATTGTATAATTTTATTGGAAGGGCCACTTTAATTATGGCCTGCACACACAACCTGCAAACAATCAACTTTGCAAAGATTCTTATATACTAGTATGCACTTCCAGTGAATTCATTGGGCATTACAATGCAGACAACTGGTAATCCTAGTGAAGATTAATGCGCTGTGTGATAACATTTATTAAAAAATGTTAAATACATGGATTACTAGTACTTTCTTTTCTATTTCATTTAATAACATGCATTTTGATTGATCTGGAATCTGCCAAGATTCATGGCATGGAAATCTAGCATATAGGTATGAGCGCATATCTCCGATCTGGAATGTGAAGAAGTTGCTACGATTGAGTGTGAGAATCATATCTCCTCATATTTGTCGGAATAATAGCTCTACAGAGCTAATGTTTTTTAGTTTCTTCTTCTTATATATACACACATAAGAGTTTCGATTTTTGTAGTGCCACGATCTTTCTTTGGAATGAGACCCAGGTTGCCATCATTGTACTATGCCTATATATTTATACCAGAAACCTCCAGTTTATACCAGAAACCTCCAAAGTATACCAGAAACCTCCAGTTTATACCAGAAACCTCCAGTTTATACCAGAAACCTCCAATTTATACCAGAAACCTCCAGTTTATACCAGAAACCATTGGAGAAATTGAATTCTTTTAAAAACCAATTTACAATGAATTATTGTTTGTTTTAAAATGTTCAGATATTACGCCAAAATCTTCTGTAATATTACACATGTATGTCTGTCATGGGTCATTATTGAACCTGGAATGTCACTGCCATTACTCTGTGTTATCAATCACAAATTAAATCTTTAAAATAATAACAACAAAATATAACATGAAAATATTGAAAACCATTTGGCTGTTGTCTGTTGCCAAATATACACGTATACATGTACTTTCAGGTAAACTGTGATTGTATACCTTTAAGTCATTAGGGAAAGGGTCATCAAACTTGTCTGGGACACAACAATTTCAGCAATCCACGCAATATTCACTCACTATAATCAGCAGTTAGAGATCACCCTCATACAAACTCTGATGCAAGTATACCAGCATTGTAAAAATAAATATTACTCCAGTTATTTTAGGTTCTCCTCACACAATAAACAAACCACCATGATATCACTAAATATCTTGGCATAAAAACTATCCCAGAGCACAAGAAGTTGCATTAAAATCTCTATGGTATGGGCTGGTTTTGTTTGGCGGTAGAGTAGCTGTATATATGTGTCATGGAACAACTGATATCATATCACTGTAGACACTTGATAGCCTTTGATAAGGAGGTTACAGATGCCAAAATTCATATGAATGGAACTGTTGTTACATGTGTACTCTACATTTACCCTAGGGTCTATTAGACTACATCCAGTATATTAACTAACAATTTATTTTCTGAAAACTTAGCTTTGTTACTGGTTTATTATTAATATTTCTATAATAATTCCCCTCTATAAACAAAAGGAATAGTTTATATACTTGTTTTGCCTATGGAAAAATAAATTTTAATAAACATACATTTTTAGAAATATATATTTAAAGATTTACATAGATTTTTTTGTAGTTGAAAAGAAACAAAAAGGAAAACATTAATGCAATACTTTTCTTGATTAATACTGTATAATTCTTTTTTAACTAATCATGTTGTTTGTGGTAATCTCTTAAAATTTGATTTGTACGAGATAATAATGGAGATATTTGGATTTTTTGGTAAATCCATATACCCGGTATACTATATCTATATATACTGTGCATATATAGGAACTCACTATTCTGGCTATAAACACAGTCATATATCATTCTGTGCAAATTAATAGTTACATTAAAGAAGTATTATTGTCACTTCATCCTCAAATTTGTAGTTTCTAGGTTTTTCTATTTTTCTCAATATCATTTTTCTAGATGTATTTCAATTAATAATTATTATACATTAGTGTTCTATTATATATGTATTTTATTCACAATACAATTAACCTTTTTTTGGTTTGAATGTCAGTATTATGTGTATATATTATAGTATATATACACACACACAACATATTCTATTTTTGGACTACAAAGGGTACTGATATTAGCTAAAGCTGTTTGGCAAAACTGTGAAATAGTATTTACAAGTGATGAGGAAAGCACTAGGTGGCCTATTCTCGAAACGTTCTTACAAACTTCTTAGCCTAAGAATCGCCAAGATTGTCTTACGATGGTAAGAAGGTATCGAGAATAGCCCCCCTTGGCTACTGACAGGGAGCCATTTCACGAAAACCAGAATGGATAATGATGTGTAAATTTCTGATCTACTTCTAACAACAGGTACAACTTTATTTGTGGTTTCCAGAAGACATTATCATTTTGTACTCTACATGGCGGCAGAAAATTGTGATTTCAGTGAAAAACAAGTCCAGTTTCTGGATATTGCTTCTCAAAGCTACCATAGCGCTCTCATATCCGCCATGAGACCATAGCGCTCTCATATCCGCCATGAGACCATAGCGCTCTCATATCCGCCATGAGACCATAGCGCTCTCATATCCG
>JAUTBZ010000005.1:22568-37072 GCA_032361785.1 Lepetodrilus galriftensis
GAAAATACGTAAGTTGTTAACGTTGGCTATTCTGGGGAATTAAGTGGATATCCAGTGTGTGTTTTGTCGTAAGTATTCACAGAAATAGAAAATAAGGAGAATTTTCTCCTGTTACTGTTACTGTTGCTATTGTTACAGCACAGGGTTGATCCATTGTTGCCGTTAGAAATGAGAGTGGATCCATTTGTACTGTTATTGCTACTGTGGATTTGTATCGTCGCAAATGGGTGAAAAATTCCCACAGGACGTTAAACTCTGTACTCACTCACTCACTGTGGATTTGTATCGTCGCAAATGGGTGAGATTCCCGCAGGACGTTAAACTCCGTAGTCACTCACTCACTCACTCACTCACTGTGGATTTGTTGTTACTATTGTTACAGCCGAGAGCGGATCTTTTGTTACTATATACAACCACAGGTGAATCCATTACTGTTGTTGCAACTGATAGTGGATCTGTTAGTGCTGACAGGATCTCTTACTGTTGTTACTGCTGAGCAGATTCATTGTTACTCTTACAGTTGAAAGTGGATCGTTTACTGTTCTTGTTGCTGCTGAGTGGATTTGTTACTGTTGAGAATGGGTCTGCTTTTACTGTTTATGTTACTGTTGTTACTACAGAGTTCATATGTTACTGTTGTTACTGCTGAGTGGATCCATTGCTACTATTGTTACTGTTGTTACTGTTGTTACAGCTGAGAGTGGATCAGTTGTTACTGTCGTTACTGTCGTTACAGCTGAGAGTGGATCCATTGCTACTGTTGTTACAGCTGAGAGTGGATCAGTTGTTACTGTTGTTACTGCTGTTACTGCTGAGAGTGGATCAGTTGTTACTGTTGTTACAGCTGAGAGTGGATCAGTTGTTACTGTTGTTACAGCTGAGAGTGGATCAGTTGTTACTGTTGTTACTGTTGTTACAGCTGAGAGAGGATCCGGAGACGCAGTCCAACAGAGTCAGGTGTCGTCCAGCAAGCCTTCTATCCTCGCCAACGACTTGCTTGGACCATTGCTATTGGAGGTGAGACTTCAGTCTAGTGGTCACACACACGTTCATGCCATGGAAATGTATTTCAAGTCCACACATAACTGCAATATAAAGAGAATCCATTACATAATCACACATGTTTATGTAATATATTTACGCCCATTCTCAATATTATTTGTTAGTGAAGTGCTAAAAAGTCAAAACTGGATTTGTTTTAATGTATTTCTTTTTATTATTTTATTGGAGTTTAGAGACACTTTCAAGATTCTTTCACTTATGCCACGGCTTATGTATCTATTTCTAATCAGATATCGTATATACATTACATTATTTATCAGGGTCTACTGGGTCATTATGCTACTCATCCGGTTAGCTGATCCTTAAAAACTGTTGACAACACGATTCATTTCACTGTAGCTCTTCTGTTCCAACACCTACTTAGTATGCTAGCCTAATTTCTCCCATTCAAGTCTAGTGCTTGTTGACATTTAACTGTTTTTAATTTAACCGTTTTGATTAGCTTCGTCACCTTCTGAATAACCTGTGCCGATTAGTTTAAATTGCTGTAGTGGCAGATTGGCTCCAAACCTGACAGGTTTCTGTCACAGATGTTTTACTTTGGTTTGCCCATACAATGTCATGTCCAACATGTTTAATCGAGTTCCATCTTAAACAAGCATTCACGTCAGACTTGCAATCACGTGACTTGCCCCCAGTGCTCGAGAACCTAAATCAAAGAACATCGGAACTGACCAATGATAACAAACACCCTGTTTGTTGTTTGTACAATAACAATAAAAGAGTAAATGATTAATTTATCCGATTTTTCCGATTATCGAGTGAATGTCGACAACTGTGACAACCATGTAACTACAAGACAAATTATTGTGTCCATCCTAGATGATTAATTAACCTCTATGTTGGTTACAGAGAACGAGTATCTTGCTCTGTTGAATTTTATTTCACATTTGATTTCAATTGCTAGTAGTGGGTTAGTGGGTACAGACTGAGCATAGTAACACATTACAACAAGGAATAGGCAATATAACCATTGCTTTGAATGTTATTATTTGTGTAAATAAAAATCTGATGTCTTGAAATTGTTATGGAGCACAATAACACATAAATTCAAGTTTAAGATTTAAAATACAATATATATTTTAAGGAAAGAATCCTGAAAGCATTTCTAAACCCCAAATCAATCAATCAAATCGTAATACAAGGATGTTATCATTTATTATGATCTTGCGTTATTAATAAAATATGTATTTTCTCGTTTTCAGGCTCTAGATGGATTCTTATTTCTTGTGAACAGTCAAGGCAAGGTTGAATTTGTGTCCGAAAACATTGCACAGTACCTGAAGTACAATCAGGTAATTTATCTGTTACAATCTCTCACCATCTTTGTTGTGCCTGCAGTATGTTCAGATCACATACATTAATGTCCATCGTGTGCCAAAAATGGTAACGCAATGGTAGAACATTAGGACTTCATAGCATATCATCGCAAATGGGTGAAAGATTCCCATAGTGATGTTGAACTCCGTAATCACTCACTCACCAAAGGCCTTGGCTTCAAATCTCATCCTGGGAGCCTGGCATCAAAGTTAGCGAAAGTTACCTTTCTAATACGATCAAACTATTCCATGATACAATACCTGTGGGGCACTTTCTGGGCTTTGTTGGTGTGAGAACAGTTTCTATTGTGACTTGTTCATCATTATCTGTCTTCAGATCGTCGCAAATTAGGGAAAGTTCACGCAGCGACATTAAACTCCATAATCACTCGCTCACTCTTGTCTTCGGAACAAGTGTAGTAGAGCCTTCAGTTGAAAAATCTGACACGCATCCCTAGCACAGATAGGGACATGAAGTTCCCTACGGGTACCAGAGTGGTGTAGCATACTGTGGGATACAAACAGTGATGGATGTTGTGCAATCTGTCACCATCATTGTATCACAAGTACAGTCACATACTTATTATCTCTCTCACTGGCGTCACTGCCATCATTATGCAAGCATCATTCACATGGAGCTATGGTAGTTGTATGTAAAGCAGACTCCAAACGTGTCCCATGTAAATAAATGATAATTACTGTGATTTCTAGCCAGGACGTTTTAATTTGTAATGAAATTGATTGGATGTTGCTCAACCACTATTTTGATCTACAAAATATTTAATTTATACGGTCTACATATTAAATATGCAGCGGAATGGTGTCAGTATGGCAAAGGATATATACTACCATAAAAAAAATAAGGGAACGCATAATTATAAGCACCAGCGTTAAACAACCCAGACGGGTAAAAGCGCGTACAAGATTAGCATTGCCCATGAATTTTCTCGCATGTATCTTAAATGTCATTACAGTTAATGGACTGATTTATCCATACCGCTATATATGTCTGCATTTGATATCAATATCATCGTTCCCTTAAATTTTGACAGCATTATATATACACAAATTATAATAGAGTTGCTTTATTTGAAGGTAATATAAAGGCATGTCAACACATCTGTTTCAGCATAATTAATGCTTTTATTTTCATAATTATTATTATTCAGAAATGAACATTGTGATTATTCATTAAAGGCCATATCATACTAATTTAAAACTGTCATCATACAACTTTAGTTATGGAAATTAATACAACAGCTTGTCAATTTCCAACCTTTCATAATTATGCATATTTTGTGCATGTCTATGCCCATGTCTATCTAGTGTGGTTAATAGCACAAGCTTCACAGCTGTAGGCATATCGGTTTTCTGATTTAGCGTATCATTGCTACATCTATACCACTCAGCCATGCATTGCGTATATTACCTTAACAAAGGTACTGCAGTCTGTCCTCCCAATGTAAGCAGATTACCACAAAATCATTAACTGTAGCTTTCTTGGCCTTTTACTGTTAAATGAATAGAGAATATCCACACAGTGTGTTTTGATGTCAATGTTATCCTACTTGTTCACTAAAGTAGCCACAATCTAAGGTTACTTTTATCAACAAGTAGGATAACATTAATAGTGGAAGACACTCGGTTGAGATTCTATTTATCGTCTGATATGAAACTAAATAATTTAATTGCAAACTATAAGCTATGCCATTGTTGTTATCTCTGAGCAATTTTAATAACACTTGAAATATAATATATTTTCATGAATATTTTTAAATGCACATTTTCTGCATTAACAAGAATTGACCAATAAATTAAGCTTAAAGTGTCTTGTCACAGTAGAAAAACAACGCAAATTTATCATTCTTAGTCAATCGGTGAAGTTGAAAAATGTTATCTAACAGTAAGATAACATTGTTGTCATAGTGATGTTATCTCCTGTTGGAACCAATATTTGATGATGAATCAGATTATCTCTGTTATGGATTGTTTCTGGTTATAATAGCTTCACAATAAGATTTTCCATTAAGTTTTCCATTGTAAACAGTATCTCTACCCAGGGGTACTGAATATCATTTCTGAATAAATATGAATATTGTAAACACCTCGACACATGGCAGTTCATGAAAGAAGCAGTGCTCATTGTGCATCACAATGCCGGCCAAGCTTCTTATCTTTGTCATCTGTCCAACATTTTAATAACACTTGAAATATAATATATTTTCCTCAATATTTTTTTCACTCGAGTATTTGCTTAGCGAGATTAGAGCTGGGCTGAAATCTGTTAACATGAAGAGCGTCCGATTAATGCCGGGGTCTCGGTCTATTATTCCTGGTGCGTCCCTCGCAGGGTCCTCAATGAAAATCTTATAACTGCATTTGCAGATGCTTCTGTCCGTGCTCACCGTGCTCGCTGTTCACTCAGGCCTGACACCATCTCAGTTTCCAGTCACCGCCCATCTCCCCCTCCTCACCTGTTCTCAACTCAGATTGTCGTCACGTGTAAACAATAGGCCGAGTCCCCCCATACTACCTGCCTGTCCGTGTTGAGCTGATGCTGTAAGCCTAGTGGAAGGTAGCCAGTGTTATTGAGCCGGACCCATTAATGGGGATGAAATTCTCTACTTCCTGTGTAAGGCCCCCTATACTGTATTCGCTCAGTCTGTATACTGTGTCAGTCGGTATCTGGGTGACACTAGTCTCGGGGATAAGGATATATGGATCTAAGGGTCAGGATTATTTGCACGAGATGTGATATAGAACTGTATTCAGACACTATATATACTTCAAAGTTTGCAGAATATATATCAGTCTGTTTTGTTTTGGTTTATGTACATTGTATACTAGTGTTGGGTGTTAAACAAAATATTCTAGAAAATAGTATTTTATGTCGTAGAAAGTAGATATTTATTAGTAGATGTATCCATAAAATAACCTAATATTAATCCAAACCCAGCGACCAGGATATTGTTCCACAAAGCTCTCATATCCCCACTATGAGACCATAGCGCTCTCGTTAGCGCTTGATCGCCATGTATAAGAGATCGCTACGACAGTGCTTATAGTCTCGTAGTCTGTACTATCTGTACTGTCACAGTGGTCATTCATGCTTCGTCAGTACTAGCTGGTGCTTGCAGGTTTACTGAAACACTATTCACAACAGGTTTCTTTCTGCTGTCACCTGTCTTGTTAGTACCAGGTTTACTGCAACATTCAGCGCTATGGATGTTGCAGGTTTTCTCCTGCCCTAACCTGACAAGTAGTGATATTGGTGAAAGAATCTTGAAAGTGACTAAACCCCAGTTTAAAAAATAAATAAATAAAAAATCTGCTATTGCCTTACAAACTGCAATGCGAATTAAATCATCTTGAAAGCAGTTATGAACCGTATTTAATATTGTCTTTAAGTATCCATTCATGAACAGGCTTAAGCGAGTCCATTGTTGTGTAGGAATTAGCGTTTCATTGAGGTGGGGAATGATACATGATTATACAGATAACTTAGAATATTTTACATGCTCTGTGTACTGTGCCAGTCGCTAGAGGCAGGACGTCGTAAATAGGTCGGCTAATATACTAATCAAGTGGCGATCTATTACAATACATACCCAAGATAGCATTGGCGTAGATTAGTATTCAGATCACAAACAATTAAAACTTAATCATCAGAGTGAGTGGTTCGTTGCGTAACGTCGTAGTGGGAATCATTCACCGATACACGATATTTGCGATACAGAACTTTTTCAACATTTATTAGGAGTTAGAGGTTATGATCTTTTCACGATCAATGCATTTGGGAGGTTTAATTAAGGGAAATTGTTTAAAATTCCAAATTTGAACATTCTGAATATTTCAATGCTTCACAAATTTAAAGATCAAGTTTATGTATGTCAAGGACAGGGGATAGGAGCAGTCTGGTATACCCGACATCGATCGGCGTGTCTAGTTCCCCAGCTCACTTCAGGCATCAACAGTCTCACTTTCCACATTCTCCCCCTCCAGACAACATAGCTGAATGTTTGAGTCCAAAGTTTGTACCATCCAGCATGTCCTGTTGGTGTTGCCGTCACACAATGGTTACTATTGGATTTTATCCCACAACAAACAGCTCATTTTCAATACCACTGGAACACTATGAGAAGTGAAGTAAATCCTCCATCTTACAGGCTCAATCATGTGTCGTTCATTAACCATGTCCCTTCTGAAAGCAACCCGATATTGCGTGAGCAGTGCGTTTACCTAATCCAGAAGGGAGAGGGTTAACAGTAGCATCTGAAAGTGATGAGTCGATGTGCAGCTTAAACTTTGAATGCACCGGAATGCCATTTCTTCCATGCTGCTCGCGGTATGCCTGTTTCAACTGCAGACATGGCAAGAAAAACATTTACATTTTGATATTTCTTCCACCGACAAGTTAATTATTAATTCCTACATGTTTCTGTGTGTCACCTGGCGGCCTAGAACCTTCTGCTTACCTGAGCACAGTAGACTGAGATTTACATCGAGAACAACTCTCCTTCTCCACATTGTGGGTACTGTATTTGTGATTACATGTGACTGGTTCAGGGTTCCACTTAGGTTTCAATTTTTGAGAGTCCTGGGTACGCATGTTGATATACTTATCAACAATATTAATAAAGTGCGTCCAAACTTGCAATTTTTGTGTATGGTATGCAGGATTGCGCGTTCGGAGAAACCCTGCTGGTTGGTAGACTATTGATGTTGATGTGTGTCTGTGTTGCTGTACTTTCAGGATGACCTTGTTGGTAAGAGTGTGTACAACATCATCCATGTGGGGGACCATGCTCAGTTCAGCAACAGTCTCCTGCCCATGTCAGTTGGTAAGTTTGTCCAGCCATACTGTGTCCCTTACTGTTACCTAGCAACTTGTACGTTCATGATGCACCTGTCGTCACCTATGGGTGAAAGATTCCCGCCGTGACGTAAAACAATAATTCATTCATGATGCGCCAAGTCCACATGCAATTCAGGCTCATACAGTTGCTTCATTATTACCAAGTCAATAGATGAGTGTGTGTGCGCATTCTATCTCAACTCCCTGGGAAGTATGTAACCCAAGCTGCCATTTTTTAGATGTTGCGTAAGAGTCACATTGCTGTCTCATCCTACCGACTTCCCTGCTATGTGAATGGGGGAATATTTAAATGAAGCTTATGGTTGCATCACCAGTTTCTAAAGCCTGCGTCTCATTGTAGGGCAGGAACGAGTCCTAAATACTCTCAGGATTTTTCTCAGCCAATGTGACACTAGCCACCCCATCCACACACTATCTGGAAGTTGATTCTTGATTTCAAATTGAAGCATGTGTCGCTAGATATTAGGAGTAAAACTGAAGTGTACATTATTTCAGGACTGTACATGCACACAAAACAGTCAAATCTGGATACAAGATTTTTGTCTGATAATTTTCTAATAATATCACTAATTCATTCGCTCTTTCCAGTTTTTGTTCACAATAAAAATAATCCACCTGACATTTTTAATATTTGTTTGTTATTCACTCTTCTTGATATAGAAGCTATACAAAATATTCTCTTTTTTAATGTTAAATGTTCTGGATATGGAAAAGTGTATAATATTTGTTGTTTCCATGTGTATTATACAGATTATCATTATTATGTATTGGTACTTGTTTTTCAGGAAATGGCATAGCATTGGCAGGGGAACCATCGAACGGCAAAGGACGTAATTTTAATTGTAGAATGCTCATTAAGCCTCCAAGTACGTACATATACCTATCTACGTATACCTATCTACATATACCTATCTACATATACCTATCTATTTTATAATATTTCTTTTAGAATTAAATAATAAGAAAATAATAATATTCATTAATTGTGTCATAATTTAGATATTTTCGAAACTATTAACAAAATAAATAAATAAAAAATAAACTTGAATTAGGTGGAAATCAAAAATATATATGTAGCAGTTGATGTATTTATGTGTTCATACTAATCCCCTCATTGATTTAATGCTTCAATACTCCTTGTTACCCAGAAAAAATACAGCATTTCAGTTGTTTCTATTTGTTGGTTCTATTATGCGATTCAAGCGGAATTTTATTGCGATTCCATAACTTCTTAGTTTTACTTTCTGGAAGTTGAAGCATAGTCAAATGAGCGTACTAAATAGAGGAACATCACGTGTGGTTGAAAGATTTCCGCTGTGACATAAAACAATAATTCACTCGGAGGAACAAAACGTACTACGACCTTGTTTCAGCAAAGGATAGTAGTTATACTTTCTGTTAATGGTATTGTTTGAGTGAACTTTATGGTTTACTTTCTGTTTCTATTTGCAGGTGAAGAAGATTATGTAGAAATCAAACAAACCTATGTATCACAGTATGAAAGCATGCAGATTACTGCCATATTACAACCATATTTGGGAGAAAAGTTCTCTGAGTCACATGGAGAATCAGGTAATGGGAGATAACTGAGTACAGTTCTTAAATATTTCAAAGGAAGTGTCATAAAATATATGATATTTTTTTTAGCAGAATGTTACTTACCGTGCTTCATAGCAAATTATATTATTATCCATAGCAATTATCTATCAGAAATGTTAAAATCAAACTTGTAAAATATTGCTGTTGACTAAATGTGTGTGCCTATAGTTTCAACATGTTTTATCACTTCATATCTAAATGCAACAACAATAAAACATCCATATTTGAATTTAATAGCGATGAGGTTTGAGATATTTGCTTTGATTGATGGCTAGCTCGTTGATAGGGTCCCAGTTTTCTTTCAAAATTGACAGTACCGTAATGTGTTATTTTTCACAATTTTTCAATTTTCTTTACGTCATACAAATACCAAAGCATTGATACGTCACTAGTACCAAAGCATTGATACGTCACTGCCAGCTGATGAGGCCCGGTTTTGTTGATAAGTACATAATGGACCCACTAATGACTGTTCACTATGCTGTCTGCTTGTCACACCTATTCCCTGTCGAACAGTAACACATTTAAACGGGATGGGCAGCAAAATATCACCTGTTGTTACGTATTACTTGGATACCTCAGATTGAATCCATATAAAGTAATCGCTAACGATTTGACTGAATTTACAGGTAATTATGTCTCACTATCATTGATGATGTCAATTATGTACCTCATCGTGTAATAGAAATCCAAATTATGTTTCACACCTATATCATAGTTTTAATAGGATAGGTAAGCTGCTGTCATGGAAACGGCTATGAGCAAAGAAGCAGTACTGCACTAGCGTTGCGCTATCGCAATTTTGAAAATAGAATAGAAATTAAATGTGTGTCGTCTGAAGGTGTTTCGATGGAAGCATGGACATTTAAGAAGGATACAGACATCTGCATGTGGCTCTTGAGTATGGTCACCGCCATGTCGGATATGAGTGTGATGGCAGATTTCTTTTCCAGAAAATCAAACGTGTCTAGTGTGCATTGCTCGGCGACTACCTCTGAATGAGAAAGCCAATATGATGATTGGCATCGAACAGTTCACAACACGACAAGATTTAAATGACAAAATCATAGACAACGACACAAGGTAATATTATTTTAACCTGTAGTGGTGACAACCACAATTGTAGTAGGAGATTTAGATGAGCTTTTATTTCTCCATCATCATTTCCTTTTAATCACAATACGTATTTAGGACAATAATTGATGACTGACATTTTGTGATACATGAGTCATTTATGACAGCAGTTCATTAGATGAGTTGTTTATGGCGTGCTAATGGATATTGTAGCGTTGAAAGGTGAACATTATTTATTTAGCAAGAAGATTTTGAGAGAAAAATGAATACGTGGAAGTCCAGATTTATTGTCATTGTCTCGTGAGTTCTGTACTTCATGTGCTTGTCAGTGTAAGACTGTGATGTTCTTTGATCATTGTGTTTTTTGATCATTATTTAGTTGAAATTATGAATGTTTGATCTGAGCTAATTAGAGACTAACCTATGAGATACGAGGAGTGATTATGGAAAATATGTCCTGAGTGAAATTAAGCTTCAAGGAGGAAGTTTGAACATTAATTTCATGAGGAACAGTTTTTTCTGTAATCACTCGTATAGACTTATTCTTTTTATATATTCTGGGTTAATCTAATTATTCAACATAATTATTTTAATTGAATAAACCATGAAATACTGCCGAAAAAACATTTTGATATAGCGCGGCGACCCTAGTCAGCTGTGAAGTTTTCATTCACCTATGACATAATGACATCAAAGTCATTGTTTGCATACAATAGTCGAATAACAGAAAATGATCAAATCATTAGTAATAGGCAAAGCGACTACTATACTTTGTATAACCAGAATGCCATCACTTCCCTTTACAGAGGACTTGTTGCTGGTTACGGACGTATTGATTTGAGCGGACAGAGTATTTTAGATTTCTGTCATGCCAATGATGTTGCCCAACTCCGTAGACATTTGCAAGATGGTAAGCAAGATAGATAGTCTGTCTTTATTATGGAGTCTGCTTTGTACGATCGTCGTAAATGGGTGAAAGATTCACGTGGCGATGTTATAAACTCTCATTATTCACTCACTCACTTTGTACGATTTTACACGTAATATTTAAGCGCAGCTTTCTGAAAACATGATATATACTCTTTAAAATTTCGAGTCAAGGTCTATATCAATATTTTTCTGTAAGTTAAATATTTTGTAATTGTTCTCTATAGCTTTTGCAGTTTTGGAAATGAACTTCTCTGTATGAAGACAAAGTATATATATTTTTTAAAGTTTTCGGTTTGTGTACATTTTAAATAACATGATAGCTAAATACTTTCTGTCATAAATATAGCATGGAGTCTCACTTTTCAGTGAAAAAGCTGCAAAGCCACACCAGTGGTGTGTACCGCTTTAAGCTACAGGAGAATCGCTATGTATTCCTCCAGACCAAGAGCAAACTCTTCACAATGGCTGTCACAAACGAGCCAGATTTTGTCATGTCCACCCACTCCATTATCAGGTAATCAGTAGTAACAGTAGAGTAGACAGTAGTGTAGACAGTAGAGTAGAAGAGTAGACAGTAGTGTAGACAGTAGCATAGATGGTAGTGTATTATCGTGATGAGGTGCTGTAATGTTCTTGAAGGAAGACCGTGGTATGTGACGTGTGTCACCACAGTATAACACCACGAATAGTGTTCCTCAGGCCTATAATTGTCCACCATTAGTATTTTGGATGATGCTCCCACTACCTATTCCCATATGATCAATGCTGGAACGATATAATTATAAAGTTTACCCTGGATATTGTGTCGATGAATTTTCTTTCTCTTTACAGTTTTCCTTCCCTGTGGATATTTTAATTTCATGCCATATAACATCTGCGGACGTAACATGCTCTCTTTTCTGCTTGTAGGGAATGTGATTCTGAAATGGAGTTAAAGGGATCGGCATCCACCAGTTTAATGAAGTCCATCATTGGACAGTCCAACATGAACAGTCGTGTTGGTGCTGTGGTGAGTGGCGGTGGGAGCAAGAACCTGACCAACATCTCGGCCGCCGTGGGAGTGAACGTGCTGGGCGACCTGAACACGTTGCTGAGTTCCCCTCAGCTGAACATGGAGGGTCTGGACCTCCTCACCTCCAACACGAACTGGGACCTCCTGGGAGAGGATACCACACTCCCAGGAGACTTCAACCTGACCGCGGCGTTGGCCGGGAATGGTGGTGGGGGCAACATGTCTTCCCCCGGCTTGTGGGACAGTGTGACTCAAGCCAAGTTGGGACAGCCTACGCCGCTTCCGAGCGCCACCCCGGCTGCCGCGCTTCCTGCTGCGGCGGGCCCGGGACTGAACAACCTGGCCAGGAGACAGGCCACGTTCCAGCAGCACCGCAGCCAGTCGCTGACTCACGACGACCGGAAGAGTCCGCGGTTCACCACCAGCCCCATCGGGAGGGCACCGCCGTATGTGCGGAGCATGCAGAATATAGGATACGCGGGTCAGAGGAGCCCAGGTGCCCCAGGGGCGGCGGGCGGACCCATGCCACCCGGGCGGTCGGTCAGCGGACAGTTCACAGTGCCGTTCCCACAGCAGAGGAAGAATGCGTCGCCCATGATGTCACCTCAGCAGTCACCTCAGCCAGGTACGAGTACCTCTCATTGCTGTTGCTATATAAACAACCAAATCTTATCCAAGATTATCTCTTAGAGCTTAAAGTGACTCGTACACCAAAATCAAACTCGTAGACCTGATGATCCTACACCACATACTGTGATTGATTCCTTCCAAATGACCTGCTATCGATAAATAAGCTTATTTTAAGTCATTTATTTTTAGCCTGTTAGGTTAACAGGACAATGCAATGTTGACATGTGACTTCACACAAGTTACACCATGTGCGAGAAACCCGTGCAATCTGTCCAGAGAAATGAAAAGGCCTCACCAATTTCAAAACAAAATTTCTTTACATTCGTCAAATAAAATAGCGTATTTCGATGTGTTTTCATGCATTTTCATCCCTGAAAGCGAAACATATTTCAAATATTTCCCTATATATTACATATGACGAATAAAAATGGGCATAGGTAAAATCCCTGTGTATGAGTCCCTTTAATAGAATTGAAAATATACTTTAAATAAGAATTAGATGTTTTTAACTTCCTGAACTTATAGTTATTTATAACTATAGATTTTTATTTTTAGAACTCTAAAATTAGCGGGTTTCTAGTTTTAGAACTCTTAAATTTATATAGAGCATAACTGTGTTTGGTTTACTGTAAAATTCAGTGCTACATGTGTTGCGAATTTCCTCCTGCCATAAACTGAAAAACCGTGATATAAGTAAAAGAATCTTGAAAGCAGTTGGATATTCATGCCTCAAAGTTAGAAATTTAAAAAAGGAGCTAAATGGATCATGCAGAGCTGAAAAGAAGTGATATAGTGACCAAATTAGTTGCTAAATTAAGCCATGTATACCCCCATTTAAGAAAAAAAGTATATAATTTTTATGCTTCATGTTTATTTTTATGGTCATTTGCACACACAGGTATATCGCCAACTCCACCGTCGTGGCCGCGCTTCACCAACCCCTCTGGCGAGTTCCATCCTGTGTCGAGCACCATCGCCAGCCATGGCACCCCGCTACAGGCCCTGCAGACCATGGACTCCCCGTCCCCGGGCAGCGAGCTTCCAGACCCGTCCATCAGGCTGGGCTCCAACGACAACTTCTTCAGGAGTGGTGATATCAATAGTGACGTTCGTTCCAACCCCAGGACGGGGAAACTGTGCCAGTTACTGACTGGGAAGGCCTCGTTCGACCAGATGACCTCTGCCACGAACGATTCTTCCTCGGCCAGACTGTTCCTCAAACACACGTTAACGAAATCTAAGTCAGCTACGGACATCACGCGGCAGTCCCCGCAGCCCGGGCCCGGCCAGAGTCCGCCGGAGAAACCTCAGAGCACGTCCAACGACGACGGCGACCCCGGTGCGGTGGGGCTCCGTCTGGACGGGGCGGTTGAGAAGAAGGACAACGCAATACTCAAGAAGCTCCTGAGCCAGGAGGAGGACCTACCCACCATGGACACGGAGATCAGCAGCTCGCCGCACACAGGGGGCGCCGCTGGTGACAAGGCCGGCATCGAGATGGACAAGAACGAGGCCGAGGCTAAAAAACCATCAAACATCCTGCTGAAAGTAATATTCACAGCATTTTCTCTCTACTGTCTCCATTGTCCCCGTTTTGTCCTCGTTTGTGCTTATTTTGGAAGTGAAAAAATATTCGAGTCATATTAGATATATTGTTAATCAAAAAGTGGATGTTACTTTGATCCTCTGCATCACAGCACAGGAAGCTATTCCACTTTACTTTGTAGTACCTGTGGGGGGTGTTTTCTATCTTCACCATGGGAGATCATTTCTACTATGAGTGCTCATCAGTATCCGTCTTCAAATATGGATAGTGTTCCGGATACGGCAGGGCTCTGGACTAACATTTTGAGCTACTTGAAAGAATTAAAGGTGTAGATCGGGTGTCCCAGGCGAGCAATCTGTTTGACTCAGGCTTATGGCAATGGTTAATCGATACCATTGCCATAAGAGCACGAGTCATACACCCCCCCCCCAAAAAAAAGAAAATAAAAAACACCCC
>JAUTBZ010000006.1:8157-25308 GCA_032361785.1 Lepetodrilus galriftensis
ATTCGTATTCATTCATATATATACCGTACTCATATTATACATATATATGTCAGATCATCACTCCAGTGCTTGTAATGTAGATTTACACCAGACAGTAATGTTTTATTTCAGTCGTATTGTTTTCCCAATTTCAGATCGCTCACATCTGAGACTTTATCTTTAATAGCATATTTATCTGTTCAACTGTTTACTATGCACATAAAACATGAATTACTTCTGGTATTAGTAATGCTGTTATTACACTTAATGTCGGTAGTGTTTGGTTGGCACCTCAGTATCAGACAATGTAGTTTGGTAAATTCTATTTCTTTATGACGTATTCCACCCGTATGAAAACCTCCTGAATGATATAATTCCGTAATACACACTCGTAACATCTTCGTGGTGTTAAACGTGTCAATTACACTGTCAACCAGTCTATGGACATAACGGGCATGCTAATCCTCTTTTGATGTGGAGGTTTGACATCCAGCCAACGACATTGTCAATATTGTAGTAATTGCATTCCCTGTGTTGTTCACTAAACGCACTTCGTGTAACTTTTGACCGTGGGAGAGTCAGTCAGGTACATTGTATATAAGGACGTAGACGTCGGCGTCTGTGTATGTGACAGTTTTACATTTGTCAAGTTCTGAGAGTTACCTATAGGGTTGCTCACATGCATGTTCTGTTGAAAATGATACAGATCATACATGGTTCTGTGCATTGCACGAAGACAGATCAGGTTGGGCATCGAGCATAATTGGGCTCGACTAGTGCATGGATGGGGTGCCATGTTTCAGCTTGTATGAGAAAATGCCTGAGTGTATAGAGGAGGAATCATGGCTTGTCCCAGACTGAGACATGCTGAAAAGACTTGTGGTGTGACCATATCAAGTAGTAATTAGTTACAAAAAGGTACCTGTTCACCCGTATCGGAATGGGTACCCAGTAGGATGAGATAACAATTTGTAAATGTTAACCATCTAATACATGGAATCTGGCATTTTAAATTGCATACTTCCAGGGAGTTGAAAGAGAGAGAGAGAGTGAATGAACCCTTATCCATTAGCTGTGATATGATAATAATGTGTACATTTATAGTGCACCAAATCCATGTTCAGAAGCGTGCTTATAATGGTACATTATTACCCCGGTCAACGCATCATTGTGTTCTCATTTTCCCTGGGGAGTATACAACCCAAGCTGTCATGATGGAGCTGCATTTAGCATACTTTTGAAAATGGATTTGCCACATTACAAATGTACACACTAATATTATTATTGAATACTAGAATTAAATGTCTGCAATTAGTTAATATAACATTTTACTGGTGTAAATTAATGTTCACTCAAGGTATAATTGTAATGACAAACAAGAATAATGTTATTATTATTATTATTATGATTAATATTATTATAATAAACAAGAACAAGGACAAGGCATTTCCTGAACTAATTTTTTAGTGATTCTTAAATTGCATTGTCACATCATGAAATGTCACCAGAAGGAAGATCTCTTTGTTTACTGTTCAAATAACATGTGGAAATAAAACTATCATAAAATCCTGTCCTCTCGAGCATAGAAAGTGATCAATCATAATTTGTATGTTAATTATGAAGATGATCAAGTAAGCCATCTACACGCATACACTCACAGCCAGAGGATAACTCCACTGACACAGCCACGTGGATTTGATCTGTCATCTGTAGCATTTATGTCACAACTTATTCATCATTATCAATCTCTTGAATGATGTTGACAATAATACAATACAATATTTGTGATTATCTGGTTCATGTTTACTATTGCTGCATATAATCTCACTTTATCCAGATCCGTTAAAACAATGGAATTAACGTTCAAACTCCTATATTATTTATATATATTTTGTTGTTATTAATTATTATTATAGTAATGCTTTATTGTTTTATATAATTTTATTTATTAATTGTAAAATATATACAAACAAAATCATAGGATTTAACATTTCAATGACACAGATGTAGTTCATAAAACATGTGCTGCGATATAATTTACACAACATAGTATGTAATTGAATACTATCTACCTTACCACTAATTAGGACACTTGATACGACATTTGTCATGATGACGATGCATTGATACCTAATACCATACTGTGCAAACTGTTATTTGATATTTAGTATTTTATAAATGCGTAATCTTTGTGCATATGAGATACCGGTGTATACACCCCTTAAATTTTCTATGTATTAAAAATGATGTAATCAATCATACCATGATGCAATGCATTCTATTTATATGTCAATGAAAATAATTAAGGGATCAGTGTATTCCTATAACATTCCTAAACTACGTCATTACACTTCAGTTAACAATATCAGATGTCCATTGTTTTGTATGGAAGTCCACGCCACAAGATCAAGACACATGTAATCAGATACTTTAAAGTTAAATTCACAACAAATTTCAAATCAATTGTTGCCTCATGTGGATGTTGAAAATGTTCCAACTTGTCTCATGTTTTAAAATCATGTCTCATGTTACTTTTCTTTTCTCCATCAGTATATTTATAAACACAAGCCCAAACTTGATAAATATTCAAGATTAACAAAAAAAAGAGCAAGCATTTCAAACTACTTAAATAATGATATAGTTTTTCTCAAAGGAATAACATTTTATGTGTCTATAACATTTAAATTTGTTGTATTTAAATATGCGGTACAGGTTGGAGCCTAGAGGAATTGCTGGAACATACATCACCGCAGCAATATCCGGGAGTTAGGCAAGGCATTATGTGCTTGGTATCCACTAGGGAACTGTCGTCATATATATCCCCACCGGGATACGGAGAACATTACTTCTCAGGGATTTAATAAACTGCCGTATTCCCACTGGTAGTCTGCACATAAATAAAGACCAGTCTTTGTTGTCTGCTCACAGTCCGAAGGATGAAGTGAAAATAACTTCTTTATTCTGGAGACTGGGGGAAGTTTTAGTCTGGGGTCGATTCCTAATTATGCCGAGATTTGTGGTTTGTTTGCTAGTCTGTGGCCATTACTGTTCAGGTTTGAGTATGGAACCCTTTTAGTTGATATGGTGAGTTTCTATTAAGAAATGTTTGATTTAGTAAACGGCAGCGATAGAAACTAACTTTAAAACTTACTAGCCCGAATAGTTATACAAATAACAAATGTTATGAATTTTTACTAGTCCTTAGGATACCTTTAGCATTGCAAGATGCAGAGATGGCCTGGGCTAGAGGACTAGTGTTAATTTAAATCCCTGAAATGGTTGTTTTAGTTTTTGATTTTCACATTGACCAGATGCTACAATGTATGAGGGCTTCTCGTGGTGTCAGTTCATAAAACATGACTTGTCAATGTTTTCCAATTTCATTTTGATCAAGTAGCAATTTAGAGACATTATGACTATCTGTCTAGACGTATAATAGGCACATATCTTACAAGCAATGACAGTGTCTCCAGAAAAATCCATTATGTTGAAAATAATAACACCTGAATATATTGGTATTGAAAGAAGAAGAAATAGTGGTCTTACATGGCGCGTTATAACAAGCTGTTTTGAACAGTATGTCATAAAGAAATGGATACACACTGATAACTACCTTCACGAATATACAGAAATACAATGGTTTGGGTGAATATGGTAAAGTGACAATGTCAGTATAAGTAAGTGTGAATTGATAGTTTTCCGCTTAGGTTGCCATGGATACTGATGAGATAATCATTGCGTGGTGACTTCCTTAGAATTTTATCTCCACACTGAATCACATCTGTATACACATCTGTATACACCCACCGGTAGCATGGGCGACATTCTATTCAAGGAAGTCCTGGACTCAGAGAAGAGTAATTATCGGTGATATAATCTATGTAAATAGGTGTTGCATGAAACTTTTCATTTCAAGTTCTTGACAAGAATACAGGTTTATTTTTGTGTGTGGGTGTTTATAGCCATAACCCAACATCTAAAGTCCTCTAGAGAGTTGATATCTTAAATATACAGGGTCTGAATACCACCTAATTCTATTACCATGAGTACCTTGGGCCAGCATAGGGTTGTCCATTACCAATGTCCAGTACCTTGTCAGTATACCATCATAGAGTTGTTCATTACTTCTATGGATCGTCTACTAAATGTCCACTACCTTAGGCCATCATAGACCTAATTGTCCACTACCACTATTATATGTAGGTGTTAAAAGAGAACATCCCAATCAGTTACTATTTGAGGATCATTGATGTATTTTCTTGACATTTTTTTTGTCATCTGCATACGGTAATGCCAAGATACCTTTTGGCTATCAATGGCTATCAATGGCTATCATTGCCTATTACCAGTTTTGGGTTCACATCTCCAAGTGATGTTTCCACGTAACTACTAGTCTTGCCTTCATGGTCTGTTAACCCTCTCCCTGCTGGATTATGCACAAATGCTGTTCTTTAGGGCATCTCGGGTTGCCTTCAGCATGGAGAGGGTTAATTAAGTAGTCATCATGTTGCTCTTCCATGCTGCAAGATTTTCCTGAATGGTCGTGTAAGATAGTCATCATTTATATATGCCATTCTGCATTTACATTGTCAGTGAGGGTGGTGGGTGGTGTTGGTGTTCCCACACTACCCAGTCCGGTGTCTGCAGCAGTATCAGATGCCTGTCACATCTCCTTGTGTCACACATCAAGCAACGCCAGACACCTCCAATACACCTTCTCAATTTTGCCAGACGTTTTGTTTGGCGAAAATATGAAGGGGGGGTCCTACTGAATGTAGAGCTTCCTACAGTAATATCTATGTCCTGGGTCTGGCTGTTGTGTCACGATGATGTCCCAGGTCTGGCTGCTGTGTCATCACAATGGTGTTCAAAGCTAGCAGGACATTGAGTAGCCTGGGATTGATGTTGCTCCTGTGTTGAAGGCAAACAGCATTGAAGTATTGAAGGCAAACACAGGAGTATCAGCACCTCAAAGATTCAGTGCTTTGTGTAATGTATATGTAATATGTGTATGCCTGCTTAACTTTTGATGTACAAACACGAAGTTAAGTTTCATGTGTGAAAAAAAGTATGACCAAAGGGTGCATTATAACTGAGGAAATTGACTTGAATTAACTGAGGAAATTGACTTGGAAATCTTGCCACTGTGGGTGGTGAGAGTGTTCAGGTGTGGGTGTCAGTAATAATGTTTTTCTGCTCTAGGTGGTGAATACTTGCTCTATGAGACCTTGCCTTTGTGGGATATGATATCTTGCCACTGTGGGCTATTAGACCTTGCCACTATGGGATATGATATCTTGCCACTATGGGCTATGAGACCTTGCCACTATGGGCTATGAGACCTTGCCACTATGGGCTATGATATCTTGCCACTATGGGCTATGAAACCTTGCCACTATGGGCTATGAGACCTTGCTCCTATTGCCTACATATATATGGGCTATGAGATCTTTCTCCTATGGGCTATTATACCTTGCCAATTTGGGTTAAAAGACTTTGCCAATTTGGGTTATTCGAGAGCTTACCACTGGGTTATCCTTGCCACATTAACGTGGGTTATGAGTATTTTCCACATTTTACCTTTGGATTTAGACTTTTCTTGCTGTGGGTCATGACATTTTCCCTCTGTGGGTGATGAAACTCCAGCCGTGGGTGGGATTAGCTGGAGACTAAGTACAGCCTCCACGCGGGTGATTAACAACAGCTAATGTGTCATAAAGTGTGCCTGTGCATGCCGGGGTATGACTGTGCTTGTAGTATTACCATATCCTCAGTCAGTCAGTCAGTAGGCCTGGCCCCGAGATTACAAAACCATTCTGAGTACGATTTCGTACTCGACTCAGAATTTTGTTCATAAAACGTCATGTGACGTCATAGTACGGTTTCATGCTCAACTCAAAATTTTGTTAACAAATCTCCACATAAAATCTTAACTTGAGCATGAGTACTCAGAAAGTTTTGAAATCTTGCTGCCTGGTGCCCTCCTGTTCAAAGCTAGATGTCCATCTTGATCAAAGTATGACTGAATGTATATTTATATATCTTGTGTACCACTGTCGGTGGTTTTTAGAGAATACACTGTCTGTCTAGTAGAGGTTATGAGAGATATATGTGTGTGTTGGGTTTTTTCTTCTGCGTGTGCATGTGTGTGTGTGTATGTGCATGTGTGTGTGTGTATTTGTGTGTGTGTGTGTGTGTGTGCGTGCGTGCGTGCGTGTGTGCATGTATGTGTGTGGTTACACGTACACCTGCTGGTTTGTTTGTATACCCCTAGAGAGATTACATGTATACACACTTGTATATTGAGTATACACTGAACAAACAGTTCATATCCACACAGCCAGAAATACTCCACTATTAATAGTTGATGGGTGAATGTCCATAGTGGTGGGGAATGTTTCACAAAACATTTTACTTTCGGCATCAGGTCCATTTCATGCTCTGTCCAGGGTCCCGTTGCATGACACTTTTGTAACTACAACTATTGTAACTACAACTATTGTAAGGTCAACACTATTTGTGTCAGTAGTCCAGTTACAACTACTGTAGCACTACAAGAGTGTCGTGCAACGGGCCCCAGTTCAGTGTTTTACTTTCATCATTGTACTATCTGAGGTTGTGTGTTTAGGAGAGATGTCTGCACAATATGATGAGTCTCCTTAGATGGAAGACGTTTATCTTTGATCCTCATGAAAGTTAATCACTACCTTTCACTACCTCTCAGGCATGAATGATAAACATCCTCAAAGAATACACTGTGCAGAGGGAGCATCTCAAAATCTGTTTGTAGAGGGCTACATGTTCTCTGAAGCAGTTGTGAATTATGATGAATTGTGTTCCAGATTCATGACAGGCTCCCTCAGGTTTCTGGAGTTACTACAACACGTAACGCCTGACTGACGTATTCACATATGAGTCCATTGATGAAATAGGTTTATTGATAATAGGTCCATTGACAGCAATGTCAGCATATATGTCAAGGTAGCAGAGATTTTACATAATCTAACTCAATAACTGAATTTGGTAAAATCTTGGCAGTGTCATCAACAGAGAAGAAATAAAAGTGATGAATGTTTTGGATTATGGCAAACAGGAAGTCGTCACCATCATGATTGTACTGTAAGAGGGAATATAGGGATACTATTAACCCTCTCCCTTCTGAATTAGGCACAGGCACTGCACTTTAGGGCATCTCTGGTTGCCTTCATCAGGGAGAAAGTTAAACAGACCAATAATATAGAATGTAATTTTCAATATTTCTGTAAAATTAACAATTGCAAGGTTATGAGTCATCATGGTCATCAACTGAAGATGGCATGCAGATTCTAAATAACTTCTAGCGATAAACCTGGCTGTCCTTGCATTTTCCTCATTAATTAGATGAACAGATCTGAGACGAATATGTACTGCTGTTGTTGCTGATAGGTAAACACGTGGCATTCGTAGCAACTACATTGTCTTAACCATAATCTTGTTGGAGGCAGCTGAAGTTGCTGATAGGTAAACATGTGGCATTTGTAGCAACTACATTGTCTTAACCGTAATCTTGTTGGAGGCAGCTGAAGTTGCTGATAGGTAAACATGTGGCATTCGTAGCAACTACATTGTATTAACCTAAATCTTGTTGGAGGCAGCTGAAGTTGCCCGAAGACCTTCCATAGCATCAGAGGGTGAAAGTATGTGATTTAGATATGAATGAAATTGATTGGTGTTATAATTATATGAAGGGATCTCCTAACATGGTTTACCCTTGTTCTCCAGACCAGCTTACCCAGTAACTGTTCTGTGGGGATTTTGAATAGGACTAGGAGTATTTGGGTGAGACAAGGTGTGACACAGACTAGAGTTGCCCAATAGATAGAAAGATAGACAATCTTTATTATCTAACAACAAGGGTAAATTCATTTACGTCAAATAGGCACACATAATAAGGTCAAATTCCTATGCACCAGCCAGTCTACCAATTACTATCTATAATACAAGCATCAAATATAATTATAAACATCCCAATGTAACTATCCAAAAATGACAATCTCAATTTAACCCTCTCCCTGCTGAAGGCAAGTTAACTTGCCCTTGCCCGATCACATGGAGAAGTAGAACACTTTGATTTTATTCAGCAGGTAGAAGGTTAAGAATCTACCTATCCGAATGTCATAGTCCAAATCTGACCACCAAAATGTTAAGTGTTTGAATATGACTACCACAACATGATTGACCAAATATGACCATCCCAATAAAAATATTCACCCATTCAATTGTAAGCATCTAAATGCTTTTTTGTGTGTTTCTCCTTGGGTCAGTAGACTCTAGAGTGTGTCATGGTCAGCTATGTATTCACAAGGTATGCTGCCCTGCCTACATCATGGCCAGGGACCAATGTGTAGCATAGCACCAGTGAGGAGGACTCCCTGTTGAACACAGGGAGCAGTTCATGAAGCCTGTCAAAGGGCTCTGTGATGTACATAGACAGGGACCAGTTTACTGCACCAGTCAAAGGGGTCAATGATGTGAACAGCCCAGGAGGAAAGGGATCACTTCTATATGTAATTATCTTTTAGGAAAGCGGTATTTATGGGGAAAATATTGAGATGACTCCTGACAGGATTTGACATGCTTCTTGGCTCTTTTCAGTTTAGAATACTGCAACTTTCCCACTTGTCTTGTGGATTGTTCGTAGATGTAAATTACATTAACCAGTCTTCATCCCAATTCCTTTGAGGTGACCGCCAGTGCATGATTGACCCTCTCCCTGCTGGATTAGGCAAAGGCACTGCTCTTTAGGGCATATCTGGTTGCCTCCAACATGAAGAGGGTTAACCTGCTTCAAGACATGCCTTGTAGAGTCATTGAGATTAACCCACCAATGAGGATGGTAACCGTGTCATAAAACTCTGTGAATACGCATACATTTATCGATTACTGAGATTCTGCTACTAACTGGTATCAATATAAAGCTTTCTTTTTTTTTAAGAATAAATTTGAATGAAATATTTTTAATTGTTTGAAATTGTGGATTCTGTAACAAACAACAGCATTAATAATTTGCAGATTGATTTTGTGCAATGTAAATATCAACAATATAACAATGTACATTATTATGTAGTAAACATAATATTTTAGTAACCATCGCCATGCTGGATTAAGCACAGGTACAGCCCTTTAGGTTGCCTTCAGCATGGAGAGGGTTAAAAGGGCACGGAGTAAATGTGACATTAATGTGGTTATGATGGGGGAAAAACCTGAGAAACTTATCTTGCAGATCAGACGACTGAGCTAAGGCTAAGTGCACGTGAGCCAAGGCTGTGGCTTGAGTACAACTACTGTATTGTATTTTTAAAATAGATTCATGATTACATTTGAACATAATCTTTTGATATTGCAGGGTTGACTGGATACGCACTGTTTATTTAAGTAATATAAAGCCAATGCAGTCAACAATACAGAAGTGGTCATTGTACAAGTATTGCCAGTTATTAGGATCAGTCTTAAAGCCGAATAAAAAATAAACGTAGGCCGTTCCAATTCTCAAGTTACAAGTATCATCGTGGTATGTTTGTCAGATTCCATTGTCGTAGAAACATTATAACATCTATGGAAGTTGACTTTCCTGCTATTTCTCTCCAAAAGTGACTTTCATTGTGCAAATCGTCACTATTAATGCATTTATTTTTACGGCTGGTAGAATGTTTAAAAGCAATGGGGGTGTTCATTGAAGAACACTCGTAGTTAATGGAAAGTACACAGCTAAAGAGACGAGCACACCCCGAGTGTCGTAGCCTATTCAAATAGTGTCTCTGTGAAACTGCGAGACCTTTTCGGGGGAATACGACTGCAGACATGAATCATTGCGTTTGCCAGGCAGGCGATAGTATAGGGACAGGAGATAGTATAGCGTAGGGACAAGGGATAGTATAGCGTAGGGACAAGGGTAGGCTGTTTGGTGTTGAAACTGTAGTCAAAGGGGTAAGCCGAGAGAAACGGAGCATGAAATCGTTCTCATGTCCTCCCTCAAACAAACTCCCCATTCATTTGTCTGATGTACGACTCTGGAGATGGTGTAGGTATACACGGAGAGATACACTGAGAGGTGTCTGCGCCACATTCCTGTCATGCTTGTCTGCCTCGTGTGGGGAGGAAACCTGTGAATACCGCTATTAGATTTCCATAGGATGGATCTAGTCCAGGTTAAAAGTTTATGGCAGATTATTTTGTTTATTTGGCTCTTTATGGGAAGTTAGTTCATTAATTATGGTCCATTCTTACTTGCTCGTTCTTTATAGGGAAGTTGGTTTACTAAAAGTTACTTTATCGTATATTAATTACTTATACCTCAGTCTTGTATACATAGGTGAATAAATATAGTTTATTGCTGTTAAACTTCTTACAGTAAATTATACTATATATCTCCTTCTGTACATGGTGATTGAATTGGATAACTATATTGGTTAACCATAAGTATCATATATACATCATCTAGACCAATATATACAGCTACTAGAAAATGGTTTTATTGTTTACTAGAATATGGCATTTTGTACAATTGACATTTTGTATTATAGACTTTTTCTTGATAAGACTTCTATTCACTCTGACATTGTGAAGCACTGTTAAATCTACTTAGGTTTCCGCCACCAATTTACATTGTTTTATTCAGTTCCTCAATTATTCGTAACAGTCAACGTAATTGCTTTTGGAGAGACGTTTTCTTATCCTCAGAGATATATGTACTAGAGCTGCAACGATTCACTCACGTATTCAGAGATATATGTTCCTAATAAAAATATTTTCCTGGCACACCTCTGTAATTTGAAGTATATGTCCTCATTTGGTAAATGTCTAGCATAAGAAAAAAATGTATCAAAAAGAATGTCTATGTACATAAAACCGTAGTGTGATCGTAAAGACGTGCAACATTTTGTGGGCACATTGCCGACATGTTCAGGCAGTTAAAACAGTGACCACTCCATCATTAGAAAAGAAACAGGATATATTTGCATGTTGAATTATGTATATTTAGTAAAACCTGTAACCATATATTGTATTTTATGAAAATGAAAATGTTATAATATATTTATCTTGATTATCTGAGTAGTAATGTTATTAAAATAAAGAGTGATGAATGTTTGTGCGTGTTTTGTATACAAAATGCTGATATACTGATAATCATGACAATGTTGATTTAATGTTGTATTTGATGTATACACACACACACACATATACACACACACACACACACACACATGCACACACACACACATGCACATGCACACAACACACACACACATGCACACACACACACACACGCACACACACACACATACGCAAGTATAATGTTTTATAGGCTTTTCACCCAAATTCATTTGTATATATCAATATGTGATTCCTACAATACTAATATACATAGCACAGCATGCTACATTTAATGCTGAGCTGGAGAATTCTAAACTAACCTATATAATTATCTGAGGCAGACAGCACAGGCTGATACAGTAATTGTCCAAATTCGGCAATTTGCAAGATTGGCATCTCTGGCCTGCCTTTTATTAGATGTAAGACAATAGACAAGTTTATTATGTTTCTATATTACAGCCACTATTAGCAAGTCATTGAGTAACAAGGCCTAACACGTTCCTTTATTTCACACAGGTGCTGGTTGTGTTTGAAGAGGCGCTAACTCCATTCCTTTCCTTCAAACTGGAAACTCCAAAGGAGGGTGAAGCTTCCAAAGTGTTAATGCACCATGAAGTCACAGAAACAGCCACTGGTGGCATGAATGTAAAACTGCATATTGTAAGTAAATCATTGGTTGTAAGATGTTCATGATCCTATTGCAGTTTTCTAAAAGAAAATACTACGGGAGTCATTCTCCATAGACCCAATGTTAATGGAGATCAAATCTGTAATTTGCAGGGGGTCACACAGATACCTTTAAGTTTAACATTGCATATTTTAAAATGATCCCCGGATGCCCTTTAAATTGGAACACTGTAAATTGTATCTGTTTTTCATATTTGCCAATTAACTGATCTTTGTGAAATAACTGAATTTATGTCAAGTGTGATGTGTCTAATTTAGTTCAAACATATTTTATTCACAAGAGAAAAGGATTGGGTACAAGTCATGCCAACTTAGGAAAAACCTGCTAATGATATGTATATGTTGTGAGTATGGTATGTGGGGTTATGGTATAGTGCTGGGTGGAAGTATGGGGAGTGTGTGTGGGGGAGTGTGGGTGAGTGTGGGTGGGTGGGGTGTATGTGCTTATGTACGAGGGTGGAGGTTAGAGTATATAGGGTGAGTGTTAATGGGCTATAAGTGGGATGTGGGGTGTCAGGCACCTCATAATGATTGCCTTCTAACTTACTTCTGGTGGGATATCCCAGCAGGTGCTACTCTACACCCTCCTATTGGTCAGTTTATTGCACGCTAACCGATTTACCCCGAATACTTGGAATACCACCATATGGCTTTAACTCTCTCCATGCTGGAGGCAACCGGACATGCCCTAAATAGCAGTATATGTGCATATTCCAAAAGGGAGAGGGTTAAAACAATAATTCACTTACTTTATGACTGCAATCATGTTGTATATTGACCCATTGAATCAGTATTAACCCTCCTACTCCTGGAGGCAACCCGAGGTGCCCTATGAAGCAGTAGGTTGCTATTACTATAGAATATAGAAGGTTTATGTACATCACTGCTGTCAGTGAATTAAGTTTGCAGAGATTTCATATTGTATTCGTGGTGGTAAGGGAAGCAACTCTTGTAAGTTTATCCAGCATGAGGACTATAAATAACATGTCCAAATGTCTCTCGTGACAGGTATGCGGAGACAGTTTACATTGAATACATTGAATCTGCTCGTATCCACTAAATCAGTATATTGGTGGTAATAGTGACTGGGTAGGTGATGTGGTAAGTGTTTGGACATCAACTTGAATACTGGTTATTTTGTTTGTGGAGCTTCAAGCTGTAGGTCTATGACTGGGAGCATGAAGTATTAGTTCTTGAAGAATGTAGAACAGTCTCCTGTCTTAGCTTGAAAGTAATGATGACAGGTCAAAGTTGAAGAAGCTATGAAAGTAAACCTTCAGATGCTAAAATATATCAATGGTTAACCCAGTTGGTTGGGAGGTGTATTTTATAGTTAGATCTTGGATGAAGCCGATGAACACAATGCGATTTTAAAGAAAAGAAACAAATTGGAAACAGTATTGCAAACTTGTTTAACCCATATCCCATCATATAAAGCATCATATTGTAACTGAGATGCCCTAAAGAGCAGTGCCTATGCATAAGCCAGCAGGGAGAGGGTTAATAACATTCCAGCGATGTCTTTGATGAAAACTATGTACTGTAATTACTCTAATTATTCGAACAGGAGAAAATAATTAAATTTGGAGCCGTTCGAATTATTAGAAAAATACGAAAATTGAAAATGATTGGTGTTCGAATATTTTGGGACAATTTGTGTGCCTATGTCCAAAAAATAAAGCATATTACTATCTTTTCAAGGATTTACCACAAAAAAAAAAATGTTCCTCTGTGTTCGAATAATTAGAAAATTATGATTTTTTAAAAATGGTCATGTTCGTATATTTAGGGTCGGAAAAAATATATTTTCAGCAATTAATTTAGGTGTTCGAACTATTAGAGGGTTCGAATAATTCGAGTAATTACGGTAATGTTCTTCCTGAAGGAGAAATCACTATTGCTGCTCTATTGGACATCTCTGGTTGTCTTGTAGCATGACAAAGGGTTAACATTTTCTATTGTGTTTTTAAAGGAATTACAAAAATAATTATATTTATTCTACGTTTCACACTACAGGACAAGCCTGACGACAGTGACATAGCCAGACACTGGATCGTGATATTGGGAGTGGTATGCAGTGTGGTCGTCATCATCCTTCTACTGGTATGCTGGTACTACAAGAAGCATTGGACATACCGATACCGAGTCAGAGAACCCAGAGGTAGGCTAAATAGTAGATGACCTCTCCCTAAATAATAGATCGCCTCTCCCTAAATAATAGATGGCCTCTCCAAGATAATAGATGGCCTCTTTCATAAGCCTCTCCCAAATAGTATACAGCTTTTCACAAATAGTAGATGACCTCTCCCTAATAATAGATGGCCTCTCCAAGATAGATGGCCTCTCCCTAATAATAGATGGCCTCTCCAAGATAGTAGATGGCCTCTCCAAGATAGTAGACTCCTAAATAGTAGATGACCTCTCCAAGATAGTAGATTCATATATAGTAGATGACCTCTCCAAAACAGTAGATGGCCTCTCCAAGATAGTAGACTCCTATATAGTAGCTGACCTCTCCAAAACAGTAGATGGCCTCTCCCTGTTATGTAAGGTATCTGCAGTTGCCTCTAGCAGAAAAAAATGCTAATGAATTTATCCCCAGACATCGTCACTGCAACAACCAATTTTGCTTCGAATTTGACAAATCATAACATTTTTGCACGGTAACCATGGTTATTCTTAATTGATTTATTTACGTAGATATTTTTGTAGTTGCTTAAAGCTTATATGGTAATATGTTATTAATACATAAAAATACCAAAGGTGAAAAATCAACGGTTCTAAGCCTGCTCCGTGGTGGTGTTATTGGCTATCTTGTCATCAACCAGGATTAAGATAATACTTTAAGAACCTAAACATGACAGCACTGGGACTTAGAGTTATCTGTCCTTTTGTGTCTACAGATAGCTGGCATACTATTTAACTAATGTTTTTATCATGTAATTAGAAGATGGTTCTTGCCATGATCTTGAAGGTGGAACATGGGGCAAGTATGGGGTTGTTCTTTTAACACCCTCATCGAGAATGAAGTCTATGTGTGAGGTATCGTTTTTGTTTGTTTTAGTTGCCAGTTGTTACTAACATTATGAATAATTCCATGGTTTATTTTTCCATATTTTTCTTGCTATTACCATAATCATTTGGACTGATGAATTATAGGTTGTTTTACTATACTTGCAGAGCAGTAGGTGCTCATGTACTTGGAAAATTTGAATAGTTTTCAAACATTTTGAAGTATCTGTAGAAGCGCTACTTTCAAGTTTTCAACTAAATTGAAAATGTCTACCCTTAAAATAATTTAACATTGAAAAGCTCTGTTCATCTGGCTGACATGACAAGTGATGTCGTTAGTGATGTCGTTTTTACAACAGAACACTGTCAGCATATCCCTGATCATGGTCTGTTGTCATAACACCGGCAGGGGGCCAAACTGTTTTATGCCAGGCTACATGGCTCAAATTGACATGTGTCACAACTGATGTATTCCTACATCCTTCATCGTTCATATGGAAGTCACTGCAGCGAGACTGCAACCGTTCCTTGTAGGAACACTCAAAAGGTTGCAGTGAAAGCAATCATTCCTTGCAGGAACACGCAAAAGGTTGCATTTGCAGGCAATCGGCTCCATGTTGCTGGTGTCCTTGGGGCAGTAGGGGGATGTAGCGGTTTGGGGTTGGGTTGTGGGGGTTGTGGGAAGATTCCACTATAGGAAGTGAAACCAAGAATCTCATTACCTTAAAAACCGAAGTCAACTGCAATGACATTTCCATGTTTCCATAAATATATAAGCTCATCACAAATCTGGACCCATTGGCAGCGACCGTTATAGAACATATTATGCAGTGACTAGAAAATATAAGAATTCTGTCCAATGTTTACCCAAAGGCAATGTACGTTGAGCATTTTGGGGAATGTAAATTTCAATATTATACTAGTATATGATTTATATATTGATTCTTATTCCTATCTTATATTCTCTAATATACTTTTTGGCATTTCTTTTCAATTTGCAGGTGCCATTTGTTGGTGACCTGATCTAATGAGTCACGGTTCACGGATCACGGTTCTTGTAGTTAAACACTCTGTCTTCAGAATGTCCACCCATAGCCATATTTGTACGGATCTATTATTGGATTCTTTGTCTTCTGATAGACTATTTATCACATTTAAAGCCCTTAATCTTGCTATATACAAGAAGTATAGAGAGTGGAAAGTTGTATTACACAAGAAGTATAGAGACTGGAATGTTTGTAAGTGAATATGCATATTTTCTTCTTCCAGGATGTAAAAATGTACATAATGTAATCCACATGGGGGCCTGAGGCACTAGCAAGTGAGAATTTATTCATGGCCGAATTTCGTCTGTCAGAGAAACATGCAACGCATTATTCAAATGAGACAGAATAGGTCCTGACATAATATTCATTTACAAAGAAGATAGTGGCGGCCATGAGAACGGGGAGATATAATTACCTCTCTGGGTCTACGTGTCTTCAGCCTTGAGACTGTTTGACCAATGGCTTCATGTCTGGGACCAGATGGACATCTGAAACATTACACACAAAATGTAGTCCAAATCCAAGCAATATAATCTAGTGTCAGATTTCAGACTTCTGCTTGAACAAACACATAAATGTTCTGCGTATTCTTGGCCGAAGTCCAGTGTCTCATGTCTGGACCTGATAGATAATGACCTTCATTAACTTTGGATCAACAAGCCATTTTATTCCACTCCATTATTTTCCCTTTATCGAAAAGGAAAATCCTGGCATCGAAGAAACACTCCTTTGAAAATACAGATTAGTCTTTGAGAAGTTTCAGTCATGTTAACTTCAGATCGTGTCTTATGTCTGCTTGTACTATTGTAACAGCACGATAAACGGATGCCTGCTGTTGCCTCGTGAATTTGAACAATCTTTGATAGAATTTCAATGAATACTGAAAGGTTCCTGATATAAGATTTAAGCTTCAGGTAGTATATAATATTACCTCAATTTCTTTTTAGTTTGAGTTAACTGATATACTGTTTTAAGGATATAAATCCATGGAAACAACATTAGTATTGTAATAATAACACTACAATGTTCATCAAGTAAGCAATAATAAAAAAACCACTCATGTATTATATTGTATTATTATGGAAATACACTACAACTACACTACACTACACTACAATATACAATACTACCATACAATACAATACAATACAATGTAGTGCTGATGTTTATCTGCACTACACTACACTACAATACAATACAATATACAATACTACGATACAATACAATACAATACAATACAATGCAGTGCTGATGTTTATCTGCACTACACTACAACACACTACAATATACAATA
>JAUTBZ010000010.1:0-13212 GCA_032361785.1 Lepetodrilus galriftensis
TCGTAACATATTGATTTCACAGAGGACATAAGGGTTGCTCGATTACACTTTGCCGGCGTACACCACTTTTCACGCACATATCACATACTCTTGGGACCGGATAGGAGTAGGTTTTCTAGACTCAGCTAGAATGGGCTGGCAAAAAAACATTTGGTACTACTAGTAGACTAAGCCAGATCCGCCATGTTTTGTTTTTTACTTATACTCTCGAACTAGACAAAACGGCTAGCAGCAAGGCAAAAAAAAAGTAGGTATATAGATGGCCTAGATCAAGACCAACTCAAGTCTCAAGTCAAGAGTTGTCTTCCATGAAATAATGATTATCTTGATTTTGAAAACATGTCTTGCAGTTGCATGCATAAAAGTGCTCGTATGCATAATCGATATACAGATAATTAGGTGATCGTCGATTTAACCGTAGATTTGCCTCGAGTGCGTTGTAGTGATGAATAACCTCTGGAAACCAACACGCCTCCGCTCTAAAATGTAGAGGAAATGGAGGAAATGCCAAAATGGGAATGTTGCTTATCATGCGTGAAATAAAAGAGGGCGCTACCATCTAATTTTAGTTTTATTAAAAACAGTTTCTGTTTCTTTTCAAACAACACAACCTTAGATCGATTAAATCAGAAGAAAAGGTCTTCAAAAATAAGAATAAACTCTTACAAACCATGCACAACGCGCACTCAAAACAAACAAAAACCGGGTAGACTGGACACTATCTTATATGCGAGAGATAGAGCGAAGCGCAAAATATATGTAAACTTGTTTAAGCTAAGTCATTTAAGTGCGCATGTCTAAAGTTGTAAACTTCCTGTTGTTGGAAAAGCGTGGAAGCGTCGTGATAAATGCCTACATTAACTATTCAAAGTCCAGCCAGTATGGACCACAAGAGAAAAGCTATGGAGGGGGCCCTTGTACCAGCCAAACGTCCTCGTGGAAATGAAGTAGTTCTAGCTGATGGCGAATCTAATGGCGCTTTAGTTCAAAGCAATGTAAGTGGCTAGGAGGTTGTTTTTGTCAAATATTATCTCCCTTCATCAGTGAAAAGCTGAACCAAAATGTTCTAAGTCACAAAATAGAACAATTGGTATTTGTAAGTCAGAAGCATGAAGCTATTCAAGTAGAAATGTGTGAAGCAATTAAGTTATAGCGTAATAATTGATATTCATGGTCATAATCGTATCATAATCATTTATATTCGGTGGTAGCGAATAGCTGTGGTTGGTTACAGTCATTTTGTGCTAAAACCACTTCGCACCGTTTTATTCCGGGTCGTTTTGTCTGAGAGTCACTTTGCGCTTAGCTTCGGGTCAATTTGTGCTGGTTTCGGATCAGTTCTCGCCAGTGTTTGTAATATATTTAAGGATTGACTGTCATTTTCTTTACGCTCATCGAGGTATGAACGGAAAAACCGATGTGCAAAGCGAAGTGGTTCATACAAAAGTTTGCACATCGGTTTTTACGTTCATACCACAATGACAGTCAATCCTTATAAATAAATTACGTAACAAATTGGTAGAGATTACATTAATTTGATAGTCTGAAATAACAAAAGCATATATATTTACTCATTTAACTTGCAAGCGCAAGTTAAATTTGATATTGACATTAGCCGCGACCGGTAAACTGTCAATGAAGCACCTGAGGCCTAAGAAAATTTCGTTCATCAATGTTTTTGGGTCACGTAAACCAATCAGATTGTCGAATTGACAATAGATTTATTTATTAAAGGATTGACTGTAATATTTGTTTGCATTCATCGAGGTATGAACGTAAAAAAACGATGTGCAAACTGTATGAATCCGCGAAGCGGTTCATACAAAAGTGTAGCTGTAAGCTAATACACAAGCTGCGTTATCATGAACAAATTTCAAAAGCAGCTCTAAAGTGCAATTCAATTAACAAATTAATTGCAAGAACGGAACGTTGGTTTCTTTTGAACATTCCTGTATTAATTTTGTTTCTTTCTGCTTTTAGGTTCCAGCTCGGACGTCGAGTTTAGATGCTCCAATAATGCTACTGACCGGTCATGAAGGGGAAATATTCACCAGCAAGTTCTCGCCAGACGGACAGATTATAGCATCAGGAGGATTCGACAGATTAGTCTGTAAGAACATTTCTCAAGTACCTAGGGTTGGTTATCAATACTAGTGATGGGAATCGGTTGGGATTTCATAATCGATTATCGATTACTATCAGATGGACTCAACCGATCAATCATCGGTTGCATAATCGGTTAGGTCTAGCATAAATAGAACTAAAGTAAATACTTATTTCTTTTATTGCAAGTCGTTTATCATCCGGTAGGACAGGTACGGTAGGCTCCTGAACCCAACTTCACAGAAACATGATATTATTATTAGTCTGTTATTCAGAAAGTAAAAAATAAACGAAAATATCAATTGAAACTAATTTTAGAATATTTTTCCTGATAATCGATTGTGATAACTCGTAATCGATTATTGCATCGGTTAAGGATAACCAAATGATCATCGGTTATAATCGATCATCGGAACACCACTAATCAATACAGATATGAAAAATTGATAATCGTACAGCTCAATATCCATCAATATTTGATAGATATCTGATGAATCAATTCTGAAGGAATGTTTGCCTTTTGATAACAATTTATTGTAAAAATCCGACCCTATTTTGAAAATGTACAAGATTAACTGGTTAGCTTAATTAGTTTTATCAATAACTGCATTAACATATTAATGAAATATACTTTGAACACTATGAGTATGACATGATTTCTTTTCAGATTTCTGGACAGTGTATGGAGAATGTGAGAACTTTGCAGTTTTAAAGGGACACACAGGAGCTGTGATGGCGATCGAGTTCTCGACAGATGGAGGGTAAAAACATTATGTACTCTATTTGGTCCATCTGTGGCTTCTTTATGATAAATCTCATCACATATGAATGAAATATTCTCACAGCGACATGATGGCTATTGAACAATAAATACATAATTAATATTAATTTGCCGAAACATGAGTAATTTGAGATTAATTTCCAACGGTTTCACTTTTCTCTCTTACAGCATGCTGTTCACGGTGTCCACAGACAAGACCGGGGCAGTGTGGGATGTAGAAGTAGGCACGCGAATACGAAAGTTGAAAGGTCATCAGACGTTTGTTAATTCATGTAATCCAGCTCGAAGGGGTCCTCAGTTGCTGTGCACAGGAAGTGATGATGGAACAGTTCGGGTTTGTAACTTTTTTTATTCAGCCGATTCCATCCCATTTATGATCAACCCAGAAATTGTGTACTCTTAAAGCCCTACTATTCGCCTGTTCAATACTGCTTTCAACTAAATGACAGAAAAACTAGGAAATCAAATAACTACCGGTATGGCCTTAGTTAAATTTTAAAATATTTGTCCACATAATTTGTAATTTTTAAGGGGTACAGATTTATCAAATTATATTATACATCATTATGTAAAAATCAGAATCTCACAATTCGTAAAGTATTAGGAAGACAACAAATATATTGGTGTTCATTTTCAGTTGTGGGATGCGAGGAAAAAGGGCACCATCCAGACATTTCAGAACACGTACCAGGTGACAGCCGTCAGCTTTAACGACACCGCGGAACAGATATTCTCTGGAGGGATTGATAATGATATAAAGGCAAGTATTATGCAGGATTGGAACTTAACTTTAAAACGTACTCGCCCGAATAATGATATAAATAACAAAACATGAAATTTATACTCGCCCATAGGATACCTTTAACATTACGAGAAATGTATCGGGCAGCCGGTTGAGTGGGAATTTCTAACCCTGTGTCATGTAGGATTTTGATATTGTCACAGGATTCTGAAAGTGTCTCAGAATTCTGTATGTGGTTTTGATATGATGAAGAGGCATATGGAGTTGTGACTGAAGGGTTTTGGGGAAAGCGTGCAAGATGACATGTAGTCTATCGAGGGAGGCTACCAAATGTCAAATAGCAGTTGATTGAGGAGGTTAGTCAGTGGGTCAATCGGTCACTTCAGGTCTCTTGATTGACATCTCACACTATGAAGCGGTTGTAAGGACAATAGTCTCACCAATGTCTTCAAGCATGTTTGAGGGAAATATTAGCAAACTTACTATCACCCTTTAGGGTATGGAAGTACATATAATATATGTTCTGATTTTTTTTTATAGAATAGGAAATTGACAAATGAGTCAGTTTGTGTCTTAGAAAATAAATAGATTTTACTCAGAAATGTGTATTTGCGTATACTCTGTTCATAGATGTCGTGAATGTTATTAACGGCCATTGTTGATGTTCATGATCCATGTCTACTTCTGTCTGTCACTTGTTTAACCCTCGCCTTGCTGGATTTGGCACAGGCACTGTTCTTTAGGACATCTCAGGTTGCCTTCAGCATATAGAGGGTTAACCTACTTCAGGATATAGGTAACCCAAGACGACCTACATGTATATTGAGCAGTCATTTGATTTGTCCAGTTAAGTGAGAATGATGTATAACAGAGTTATTCTAAATGTCCGTACTGAGGGAAGCTATAGAATTCATCCAGTCTTTGTAAATGACCCATAAAACCCTTTAAAAAAAAGTAGATGATCCCCAAGCAAAACCAAATGCTTTTTATTCATACGATTACTGCTTCATCCCACCATCTAATTTCCAACTAACTCGCACATCCCACCTCAAAACGTTCCAACTCCATAATTCTAAATACCTGCCACTCATAATAGCTTCTTCATACCATGCCACCTGAATCCCAAACTGTCATATCCCACGTCAAAATGTTCCCATAACTCTCAATAACTTCTTCATACCATACCACCTGAATCCCAAACTGTCATATCCCACATAAAAAAGTTCCCATAACTCTCAATAGCTTCTTCATACCATACCACCTGAATCCCAAACTGTCATATCCCACATCAAAAAGTTCCCATAACTCTCAATAGCTTCTTCATACCATACCACCTAAATCCCAAACTGTTATATCCCACATCAAAATGTTCCCATAACTCTCAATAACTTCTTCATACCATACCACCTAAATCCCAAACTGCCATATTCCACCTCAAATGGTTCTACCTGCAACTCTCAATATCCTAACTAACCCACACATCCCACCTAAAAAGAATTCCTATAACTCTCAATAACTGCAACTCTCAATAACTGTTTCATCTCTACCACCTAAATACAAAATAACTCTCATATCCCACCTCAAATAATTCCACTTACAACTGCAAATTTAAAAAACTGCAACTTTCAATAAATGTCATATTTCACTTTAAAAAGTTCCTATAAATTCTCAATAACTGCAAATTAAAAAAACTGCAACTTTCAATAACTGCCATATCCCACCTTAAAAAGTTCCTATAATTTCTCAATAACTGCAACTTTCAATAATTGCCTCATATCCCTGGATCCCAAACTACCAACTCACAACCAGTACACATACCTCCCTCTGTCATAGACCCTAAATCCCTGTGTATCCCAATAAGTGCACCCTCGGGGCAGGTTAACTTGTTTAAAATAAACACCCCTGAGGCTAATTTGTGACATACAAGACCATTTCTGCTTACTTGCTTCAACATGTGTTCAATCTCCACTGGCTTGCCAACGTTCACAGCAATTGGTCACCAAACGTTATTGCCTATTTATACACCAGCCGTGAAAATATGTTACAAAGTGTTCAAAAGATCCTATCTGCAGTGACAGGACGCCGATCATCGAGTTGATTGGGTCTTACTGCGAAACTAATGACGATTTTCGGATCTTATATAATAACAATACAGTCGCTAGGCAACTGCAGGGTGATTCTGAGGTGAATAGTTAATTGCTGAGGAGTATCTGCTGAGGTTGTGATGAAAGTAGTTTTTCAAGGATGCTGTCCGAGTTCGGGCGACACTTTTATAAATGAATTATGTTGGAAGGTTTTGGAGTAAATATACTTGTGGGATGGAAACTTTTCAAGCATGATTTTGCTTGTTGTGTTTGTTACTCTGTGTTAAAGGGTCATTTCCAAACATATTTGTCACAGATTTCTTAGACTATTTCAGGGATATGTATTTTTTTTTGACATTTTGACCTGAAATAAGGTCACATGGTTTTGGTGGAGATGGATTTGTCTTTTTTTTTACATTTGTCAATTTTATTGTGAGTAATTCCTCAGCATTGTGATACACCGGGAGCATTAACCCTCTCCCTGCTGTATTAGACACAGGCACAGCTCTTTTGGGCATCCTGATTTCCTTCAGCATGGAGAGGGTTAAAGCTTGTGATTGGTCATTACCATGACGACTACAAGCTTTCGGTGTGCCTCAGTTCATCCAGTTGTACTTAAAGCCGTCCTTCCACATGATGCCAGTCGTTAGCGACCGATCCAACGTCTTTATATACGTAATTCACACCAGGATCAGGTGCCGCCATTGTTCCTGTGAAAGCCATTATTTTTCTTGAAATGGATTTTAGGGGATTTATTTTGGATGTGGTTGGATTTTATTGTGTCTTTAAAATTGTTTTCAGTACTGGGACTGGATTTACTCTGAATGTCAAATGAAGTTTCAAAGTGATGACCTGGTTTAACGTTTAATTGCAAGATAATGTCAGTTAAAGCTTGTCAGAGTGTAAAATTATTTCAAGGGTTTGAACACGCACAAGGTGGATTTTTCAGAACTTTCAAATTTTACGATGTGATGGCTATTCGACACGCTAGTAGTGTTGATGCTAGTGATGCTGATAGTGATGATGTTGCTGCTGCTGCTGCTGCTGCTGCTGCTGCTGCTGCTGTTGACAGCAATGTCAATGCTGCTGCTGCTGCTGATGATGATAATGATGATGATGATGATGATGATTATGGTTATAATTATGATGATGATGATTACCGTACAACAACGATGATGATAACACTATTAATTAGCTTGATATTGCCAGTTTTATTCAATGTATCTAAATACATCTGAAAGAACACATCCTTGTTTTTCCATTCATTTTATTTTATTTTACTAATGGAAGTATTCCTATAACATAATGTTCATATGAAATTGAAGTAGGGGAAAATTCCCAAGAAAGGTTCCACAGACTAACACTTTAATTTGGACCCACTTCTAATATTATTCTATTGACAGGCACTCACGTTTTTCCGATAATTTCTATGTAAGGGGAAATAACTCTAATTTCCTCTCTCACAATGCCATCTCCACTACCGAATTTTGAAAGCAGCGATGGAGAAGAATCGTTGGCGATCGCCGTGAATGTCTGTTCATTGAAATGAGTCAAATACCTGCCACGAGCTAATTCTATTTGTATTGACGATCACCAAGTGGTGGAACTTTCACTATCCAGAACGTCAAGCTAAGCAGACGCACAGTTATTGAGCAGACGTACGGATTCAGAGCAGACGCACATTAGAGCAGATGTACAGATTCAGAGCAGACGCACATTAGAGCAGATGTACAGATTCAGAGCAGACGCACATTAGAGCAGATGTATAGATTCAGAGCAGATGCATACATTCAGAGCAGATGCATAACTTCAAAGCAGATACAGATTCAGAACAGATGCACAGTTTCAAAGCAAATACACAATTTCAAAGCAAATACACAATTTCATTACATATACATACACCATTTCTTCTTTAAAATCAAAGAAAGCACAACTGCTTATAAATATTAAATCTCTGCAGAATTATTAGATTTCTCAGCCGTCATAGTTTTGATTGGAACATGCATGGGTTATTTGTCATGTGAGCAAACATTGCTATTTCACCACAGTGTGCGTTTATTGCCAGATTGCAATGGTGTGGGTGAATCCCATAGTCCATATTTACCCTGATAAAAAAAGTGGTATTATTTTCTGTTAAATGATCATCGACAATTTAACATGGGATATCTTAGAGTGTAGACTGTTAAAACAATGTAATATTTTATCTTTTTTTTATTTTATAGGTACATAATTTAGATTTCAGTTTAACCCTCTCCCTGCTATAGGCAACTGGAGATGCCCTAATGAGCAGTGTTTTTGCCTATTCCAGCAGAAGTTAACCTGTATACTGCCAAATGTTTGTATTCTTCCATGTTCACGGCTTGAATCTCGCGGAGATAGTGTTATCTATAATCAGAGTCCACAGTCCTGGGTATCGTCATGTCGGCAAGTCTTGAATTGACGAGGTCCCATAAGTGGCACGATCACCAAACTCGACCTTCGTGTAGCAACAGCAGCGCCCCCTGGTGTTTCTGCACGCAACCGAGGCTCAGAAATCAAGTAATCTGTGTCACATTTACACCCAAATTCCGAGAGATAATGATTCCTTCGTAAAAATAAAAATAAAGTGGAGGGAAGAAGGTTCGGAAAATTGGCGGTGTGCACACGACGCTGAGGTTGATGGGAATGGCGCAGGATTATGGGAACAGCGCGGGGATTATGGGAATGGTGCGAGTTGATGGCACTGGAATCAATCCAAACTGGCCTCGTTAGTCGACCCCACTTACAAATTGTCCCGCGAAAAATAGAGAAAGTCAGCGGGGAAGACATGATAGAGGATAGTTTTTGTTTAAAAAGCAATCAGTAGTCTGGAAGCGGGCAAGACCATCCGTGAGTTACGCCATGTTTGATTGTCGGCACTTTTTTAATCAAATTGATCGTGGGCCCCTGACCGTTTAGCGAGTTAATAGAAAGGATTGGGCAAAGAAGGAAGTCTAGCTCGAGTAATTTGTTCAACTTGACGTGCAACAATAACATGGCTTGGCCATCCTTTGAAAAAAACATGGTTTACTGGACTTATTGGTGTTATGATGCCATTGAGAAAGATGTGTTTATTATTCTAGAAAACAATTGTTGGTGTTATGATGCTATCGAGAAAGACATATATTATTCAAGAAAACAATTGTTGGTGTTATGATGCTATCGAGAAAGACATATATTATTCTAGAAAACAATTGATGATATTATGATGCCATCGAGAAAAACATATATTATTCTAGAAAACTATTATTGGTGTTATGATGCTATCGAGAAAGACAGATATTATTTTAGAAAACAACTGTTGGTATTATGATGCTACCGAGAAAGAAATATATCAACCTGTTTGTATTGTGGGTTTGAAATGAATTGTGGCTTTGAAATGGCAACATTTTTGAAAGAATGATAATAAGTGAGTTTGTCAGAAGTCGTGCGGCCATGTTTGAAATGAGTTAAAAGTTTGTGTGCGCGTCTGCTCGCTAGTTCTGGTTATATATACTCGCCGTATTTGTATACATCATCACATCACAGGCAAACATGGCTGCCAGGACACACAAGAAAGAGGGTTAACTTTATTGACGAAAAAAATTTGCCCCGTTGCACCTGTGGGACATTCCGAGAGATACGTTGTGGACTCAGAGTCAACACTAGATGGCGCTTGACTTGGACACGATGTTCTCAGTCAAGAGACTCAGACATGATGTTCTCAGTCAAAGAGATTTCGCTACTTTGACTACGACAGAGTCTTAATGGGAATAGTCGGTCAGATGATGAACACCTGGTGTCTGGCATTGACAAAGATTTCTAGAAATACCCCAACGTTTTCCTGATTTAAATTTACTGCTTAATGACTGGGTCAGATATCTACAGCTTAGTGGCTGTCTAGTACTGTTGACTGGACTGGCTTGTATCTGCTTTTTCTTATTTACTGTCTTTATGGACTGGAACAAGTATTTACTGCTTTCTACTGACTGTCTGTTAATGGACTGGGTTACTTGTCTACTATGTGTTCCTGACTGTCTTCATGTACTGGGTTATGCATCTATCATTTGTTATTGTCTTTATGGACTGGGTTATGCATCTATCATTTGTTATTGTCTTTAATGGACTGGAACAAGTATTTACCGCTTTCTACCGACTGTCTGTTAATGGACTGGTTTGCACAAATTACACATGCTACATGTCTACCATTTGTGCTTGACTGTTTTTATGGACTGGGTTATGCATTTGTTATTGTCTTTATGGACTGGGTTACATGTCTACCGTTTGTTAGTGACTGTCTACCTTTTCTATGGAATGAGTCAAATATCTACTGGCTCTTAAAGATCGACTAGATTAGATCTACTTTTTTCTACATTATAGACTGAATCTGTCTACGACTTTTTACTGATTGTCTATGTACCGTCTTTACCATGTTTACCATGTTTACCATGTTTACCATGTTTACAGAATGGGTCAAATACATGTGTCTACAGTTTCTTATCGACTGTCTGTGACTAGGTTATGTAGTCACTGTTTAATTTACTGCCTGCCTATTTATAAACTTCATACATCTATGTCTAATTAATAAGATTGAAAAGTTTTTCACAAATTTTGATTGATCGACATAGCTCTTCAAATAGTCACACCTCCTAGAGCCATATTAACTGCATTATTTTTAGACCTTCATTTATCTTGTGTTGAGCAATACTTGTCAAAAAATCTCGTTTTTTAAGTTCTGCATTTTTGTGTGGTTCATACCAGGCTTTGCCATGCTTTCTCAGATAATTTATTATTTTCAACCCAAACTGCTGACATGTCACTGTCATGTCAATCTGCTATGTCATGTCATGTCACTTTCAGACTTACCAGATGTAAGAAATGCAATTATACGGCATTCTATGGTTTGGAATGTGCTGTTTCAGTCAGGTTTAGATCCTGTCTGATTATTGCTGTGTGGTGGGGGAGTGGGAGGGTGGGGGTGGGGGGGTTCCTACCTACCTGTTCCCCTCTTACCTGAGAGTCTCGTTAGCAAGGCTTGTGTTTGATCTGCTTACCTGAACCCCTGTAGTGGTATTCCTCTTAACCCTTTTCGTACTGGCGGCATCTGGAAATCCCGTGTTAAAACGTGATTGATTTTATTTTTGCGTGTGATCTACAGGTATGTTAATATAACCCAAAGTTTTGTCTTTTATCTATTTATCCAGAACATGTATCTATTACTAGTCTTCGCTTGAGTATCGTAGATTCGTCCTTGGTTAGAGCAGCAATTATAATCAATATAACAGGGAGAAAGTCACGTTAGAAGTATATTATCATAGAGTATATTTTCTCCTTTTTATCAAAATCACGGTCTCAGACATGTACCGAGTTGACAAATAAAACCAATATGTCTATTCTGAGCCTATCTTTGATAAATCTCTGCTAAGCTTTAGTTGAAAGTGAGACGAGAGATGACATTTGACACCATCAAAGCTGAGATCTCAAATGCGCGAGATCTTTTTCTTTGAGTGTTTGTAATTCAATTTCGTTCCTCTTCGGCTCGTCGTATTTCCGTACCGGACAAGAACCAAACACGATGGATCTGGATTGAGGAACCACATTTTTTTATAATTGATTGCACTTAGTGGCATTACGAAAAAAACATGAAAGATATTCCACGGAAAACTCTAGTAGCCGAGAGGATTCCGCGACTAAATCCCTGCTTCCTAGAAAATGCATGTCTGGCAGAAAACGAAAAATCAATAATAAAACTTTCTTTTAATGTGATGAATTATGCAAGAAAGATAATAATATAATGATAATTTCGTCCCCTGTTATGTGATTATCAGATAACAAATTATTACAGTCGTCGTTGGAGTTGTTACGCATTTTTACAACACATTCGAGGCCTTGGCTTCTTTTGATAACTGTTATAGAACAGCTGCATAATCACTTGGAAAAGACAACTAGATTAGTTTGCCAGGCATGTACGGAACATGAGCTGCCTCCTATGATTAGCTCAGTGTTCCGTTACTTTCGTGTCGGTTCCGGCGTCGCCATTATTCCAGATGACGGAACATCGCCATACCTCTGGCTTGAGTTTTTTTACAAGGACACTATTTTACAAAATTTCACACATGGCGTGCATTCGATCATGGATATTCTCACATTGAAGTAATTAAGAGAAAAAGAAAAAGAGATGGTATGACGTGATTGGCTGGCGACTGAAGTCTCGGGATCTCTCGAGAATTCGCTAGGTTTACGTCGTTTGATATTTCTGACGAGTCCAGCTGTTATTGAAAATGTTAATTAGCTTTCATACCACTGCAGGATTAATCAGTAATTGTCTCCATCGGGCATCTGTCGTTGCCTCCAGGAAGTTGAACGTTACAGAAAACAGGTTTTGTCATCGAAACACAAGATTTAAAAGAAAATTTAAATTGCACTGATTGGCAATATGAGAGTTTGTCACTTTCCTCTGTGGGTTCATTGTTGCAAGGGGCTTCGTTGTTACGAGGGGCTACAACGCAATGTTTCGACTACATTCCAGAATAATTGTCATTTAAATCAGACAATAAAATTGAATCAGATTCCAATACGAGAATGTTCTATTTAAGCATTATGTAGTCCATGGAAGATGGTTATAAATAGATGAGATCTTTAACTGCAGAATACGAAAGTCTCGCCAGAAGACATCCAATCATATAGTTGTATTTGTTCTCGGGGAAATAGCATAGTGTCAGTCACGTGCATGTTAATTCTCCATTACATTTCTGCAAGTGTGATCGTTTTTCAGTTAATGTATCCGCTTTGCCCACATTTACTACTACGCGTGAACGACCATGCAGAAATTCATACACATTCTCGCCAAACAAATCTTGGTACCAAATTGAATGAATTGTAATTGAGTATGTAAATGGCCATGGATCAATATAGAATTTCGCCCGTAATACTAGCGAAATGTGCAGAATAAAACCCATTAATATCCTGATTGTTTACTGATTATTCACGAGTATTTTTAGATTAAATCACTATTTATTAATTATTGTAATCTTACAGCATCAACATTACAACAAATGTGAAACATGTCGCTTATAAACCATGGGAACATCGCGGTACCAATCATTGCTGGCTTTCTCGTTGTTCGACCAATTCACGCTATTTTCTCCGTAAATAGACTTCGTGAGAGAAACAACAAGCACCACCAAGGTTTAAATGAATTAATCTGAGGACTAGGTTCCTGCGGTGTTAACTGCACTAAGTGGCGCGCGGTGATTTTGTGGATCAGACGGACACGTGCTGGTTCCTGACCAGTGAGATAATGGCCACCATTTCCTGTCGCACAACTAAATGTAGGTGACAGTAGGTGCAAAGTGTTTTTCTTTTGGTGATAAGGAACTTGAGAACATATAGATCTATGTAAGTACGTAGCATATTTAGATAATATATATGCTTGTGTTATATTTATGATAATTTTCAACTATTGTATTTAGTATGCTGGACCTGTTCTTAAAAATTAATATGCA
>JAUTBZ010000011.1:4177-17713 GCA_032361785.1 Lepetodrilus galriftensis
TGGAAGTACAAACATGATTTTATGTATGTCAAGTGAATGTATTTTGCAGTTGTAGCTAAGAACTAGTCCCAGACGACCATAAATATCTGTGATATTATGCCTTTAAATGTATTTTACTTTTGCTTTATTATTTTCTATTTTATTACATATATGGACTCATTTTTAGAGATGTATTGCTATACATGGCAAATTGGCAACACTTGAAAAGCAAAGACAGATACACCGTTTGAGTTTCAGAAATATTATATGCCAGTAGGCCTAACAGGCTAACAAGGTTCAATTTCCTCCTTCACAAAAATGGGGGGCCTGACCCCCCGTAATAGACAATTGCTCCTAAAAACCCGGACATGAATAGGGGCTGTTCAAGGGACGTCAGACGAAACTGTAGTATAATGTACAGTTTCAGAGTCGACACTTGCCATCGATAAAGAATTAACTTTAGAAGAGCAGCGGAAAACTTAGACCCTTGGCATAAACACATGCAGCCAATCCCTTGTATATGATTCCTAGATGATAAATGGGTCTGTTTTGTTCGCTAGGGATCCAGTTATACTTTATTCATGTCTTTGCATTGTAGACTTGGCATATGCTCTGATGTAAGAGACAGGCAAGAACGGGAAGACGTTTCAGTTTGAAATTAATATTGCATATTGAGAAAGAAGTGACGCATGCATATGGGACACATGCGGTTTTATTGTTGCATGTTGTCTCAAGGTGTCTGGCTAAATATTTTGGGTTAATAGGGGAAAAACTATTCAAAAAGATTAGATGCAATTGGTAGGATAAATATTCAAGCTTTAGGATGCCATACTAAGTGTTAGGATAGGGGATAGGGAAAATCTTAACAATAAATTGCAATTGCAAGGAGAATTTGCAAGCTTTATAAATTATATGTTGCAATCTAATATTAAAATCAGATCTTGTTTTATTCCTTAAAACATTTTAACATTTTATTTGTTTTAAAGGCATACTATCACAGATATTTATGATTGTGGAGCGCTAGTACAATCTTAACAATAAATTCAAGCTTTAGCATGTTTAGGATCAGGCTGAGATTAAGGGGAACCAAACAACTCCAAGCTTTAATAGCATATCAGGCTAACTATGCTACATATTTGTTAGGATAGGGGAAATCAGTTGCAAGTGCAAGGAGAAATGCAAGCTTTAGCATTTCAGGTAAAGATAGTAAGAATAGCGCAATTGATCATGAGCTTTAGCATGTACATTTTTTTTAAAGTTGAAATTGGAGCATATTTACTGTTTACAGATCCGTATCTGGCATATCAGAAACTTTGTAGAATGAAAGAAAATGATTGCTTCTAACAGCTATTTCATTGACGTTACCCTATCATCCACAGAATATGCATATACTTTTTTTTCTCACCAGGGTTTACTGAAAGAAAAACCTGGCGACATTTTCTGTGTTAAAATGGCCATTAAAATAGATGGTGCGCTTCATTTGTGAGGATGAAGGTACAGAGATTAACTCGGGAGTTTTACAGTGCAGGTGTGCAACATTGCCCGTGCACCAGGTGACATCAGCGTTCACAATGTGCTAAAAGTTCGGAGCTGCGCTACCGTTCCCCTTATACCTGTCCCTATCCAGCGAGTTTTCCCTTTGACCGACGGTGTGCTCAGTGAAGCGTGTTCACTCCCACTGAACGACAGGTCTCTACACATGACAGATAGCTGGCGAGTGAATCACCGCGTATTAAACACAACAGTAATTGTCAGCCGAGAATGTCTATCAGGTATTGTCGAGGTAGGTAAGGTAGGTTAGGTTTATATGTGCAAGTGTTTGCTAGTTTGACTTATCGGTGGAGAATGTTTGTTTTTTCTTCTGGTTTTGACGTGTTTTGGAGGTAATGAGGCTTTGAATTAAAAGGTACCAGTCGTACACGGTCGCTGTAGGTGGAGTCGAATGTAATGGGTCGTATTCGTTGTTGATCAATTTAATGTTTAAGAAGTAATCATGTCTTTCAAGTGTGTTTTGTTGTTGTATTCTGGAACTACGTATAAGTGCCTGTGGTATGTAGTGTCGTAGTAAGTGCCTATGACTATGAGACTGACTACGTTCATTCCATGTTTCTCATGTTTCAAGTTTAATTGGCTGCGGAAATGTAATCCTTCATGTCACTAATGCTCTATTTTCAAATTGAATGGTCTGGCTTTGAATTGTATTCATGGCAAATATCTTTAGTTGCAATCTTTTATTATTTGTGTCAATTTATCAATTTATTTATTTTTATTATTTACTTTTTTAAATTTTGAAAAAAAATAATCATGGAAATTATTATTTTAAAATTCCACGAAAGGTATTTGACTAGGACTAGCTTAAAACATGTTTAATCCTGTGTTCATATTCTGTTTACTAGTATTTGAAAACATGGTAGGTTTAAACCATCCATTAGAATAGTCCCTAAAGTTAGCCTTGAGTAACTGAATATTATACCAACTGAGTGCATTTAATTTAACTCATTAGACTTTTTAGACACATTTTGGTACTGTTAACCAATGGGTAATGGGGAAAACAAAAACAAGTATCTTTTTTTTTTATGATAGGAATTCGAAAAGTAATGACAGGTTTTTCTCCATGCCGCCTGCGACATTCTCAGCATGTTTATGTATCACGTCCCACTTTACAGCCATACAAGCCGTTAAGATGATATCTAACGTTGTAGCTTTGACAAGTTGTTGTCAAGATCTAAAATGTTGTAAATACTTCTTTTCTTGACATTGACTACAACATGTACTGCTTACGATCTGATGAAGTTGATTTAACCCTCTCACTGCTGGATTAGGCACAAACACTCCTCTTTAGGGCATCTCCAGTTGCCTACAGCATGGAAAGAGTTAAACGCAATATTTTGCTCACGTCATGGAAATGTTTCTACTAAAATTTCCAGTAAATGTTGCTCATAAAAATATCCTCTGACACATTCAAGCTATGCTGATTTCTTTTGTACTACTGCTAAGTGTTACATAGTGCTATGGTACCATTTCACCCAGAATACGTTAACTTACCATCATGTAGACCTACCGTATGTGTGGTATGGGTTTGGACATCAAAGTGTTTTGTAGGGAAAACAACAGTGAAACACTGGCAACAAACTGCACATATGAGCAAACTGATTTACTACGAATCAGTTTTACGAATCAGTTTAGTGTACTACTAACTCTTTGGGGAAAAGTATATAATATAAGTGTCGAAACACCCTTCCAAAGTAGTTGTACATGCACATCTATTATCAAAAATAGTCTAGAAATCTGTTTTGGCAGGACAACTAGGGTACTGTATGTATATAATCTTATAGTTATTGTTCAGATAGTCGAAAAATCTGTTTTGGCAGGACGACTATGTTTAAACTTATTGTTCTGATAGCCTAGAAATCTATTTTGGCAGGATTACTGTCAAAACTAGTTATTCCGATAGTGGACAGTGTCAATGACATCTAGGGAAATAAAATGGGAGTGGGGTGGGGGGGCAAGGGGACTATATCTAGGCTAGGCTAACCCATTGGCAACACCTGTGTATATTTCAGTTGACATTGAAACACACAGATGTAGATGGCCTGTCAATCATCATGCATTGTGCCACTATCTGGTGGCGACAGGGGTAACAGGGAAAGTGGAACACAATTGTCATTGGCTGATATCAACATTTTCATAAATATTTTACTTAGTTTTCCTGAAAGTTTAAACAAAAAGTATGTTGCTAGTTTTCCTGAAAGTTTAAACAAAACGTATGTTGTGCTTCTCGGTAAGTTCTTACATGTATGTCTTGTTTTTATACGATGATAATATACTGGGCTTCTTGAAAAATATTTATCACCTTGCTTGACTGAAGGTTTGTGTTTGTGTTTGTGTTTGTAGGAGTTTATGATAATGTCTGGAAATGTATATATGTGTGTGTGTCTTTTTTCAATTTGTTTGACTATTTAATTACCTATTTATCATGATCATAATCTTTTATTCCTGTATTCTATCAAAATGATTTTATTTTTGGTTTTCTATAACAAAATTCATATGAGACTTTTCTATTTGGAAAAAAAGTTTATAGTAATGAATGAATGAATTAATAAATTAATGCTTTAAGTCGCGGCAGGAATATTTCACCAATAGGGTATGACAACTGTTGTGAACATGTGTTCTCCCATTGGATGAACACGATAAGCATCCAATGGGAGAATGCATTTGCACAACAGTTTACATTTTAGCTTTTTTTACAAATATATATTTTTTTAAAATTAATTTTGTTGGCATCAAAAGTAGGACTCGTATGCTATATTATAAGTCTAGATTAGCTTACTCTGTCAACATTTCCTGCCTGCCTATTGTTGTATTGATATGACCCATCCTTCTGGGTATTACCCATTTCTCCACTACACAATGAAGATGCACCGTTCAAAGTTGGGCGCCATTTGTTGCATCAAGGATGCTTTATTAGGATCTAACCTCAAGATCAGAATGAACTTATAGAAAGAGGTCTCAACAGATTGTTCACACTGTCTGATTTGCAAAGGAAACACTTAAGGACTTTCTTATTCCCCGACTATAAGGACGCTTTTGTAGTCCAACTATGACTTGTAATCAATATAATCTATGGCGGTCTACACATTTTCATACTGTAAATTCCTATTAGCTGTTCAGTGCTGGATGAGTTGATATAAAGCTACTTATTCACAGAATTGAGAGAACAGATTTGTGTGTTTTTCTATTTAGTGACCTGGTTTGATGATTGGTTTAGGCACATAGGTATTGTACATACACACACACACACACACACACACATACAACATACAACATACAACACATACACACACACACACATACACACACATACACATACACATACACACACATATACAACACATACACAACACATACACACACACAACACACACAACACATACAACACACATACACACACATACACACAACACATACAACACACACACACACACATACAACACACACAACACATACACACACATACACACACACACATACACATACACACACAACACATACACACACAACACACACAACACATACACCACACACAACACATACACACACACAACACATACACACACACAACACACACAACACATACACACACACAACATATACAACACACACAACACATACAACACATACACACATACAACACATACACACATACAACACATACACACACACACTTACATACACATACATACAACCCCTTCCTTGTGTCATAGAGCATAATGCACAGAGCTTAGAGGTATAGTCTACTGTATGTATATAGCTCCAGGGAGTTCTTATGGACAAATATGACTGAGTGGAGCTTGCAGGGTGTATGTACTAAGTACTACGTATATATGTACTGCCCTTGTTTTGGACACATTCAGAAGCCTGTGTAATATGACTGCATTTGCAATAGTAAGTGGTTTTTATTTAAAATATGTTCAGCATTGTTTAGCAATTATTATTGGTTATACATGTATGCAAATCCCAGAGTAGTACTGGTAGCAGGTAGGTGATTACAGTTTGGGTTTAAAAGCACTGAAGCAGGCATTGGTTCTTGAGTTTAAAAGCAAGCATTCTTGGAATGCTTCATGGAAAGATATTGCTTTGTTTTTTGTGTGTGTCTGTGTGTGTGTGTGTGCATGTATGTGTGTGTGTACATGAATTAAGAAATGGAATACACTATACTGTCACCATTGCACAAAGGAATCTATTTTGGATTTTAATCAAAATGGAATTTGGTTTCACAATAAATTACTGTATGGTTATATGGTTACCAAACTAAAACTATTCTCGTATTTAACATCACTAGTCATCTAAGTACTTCTGTTAGACCAACACCCAAATATTCATATTCAAAATATTGACTATTGAAAATAGTGATTATGATAGCTCCATTCAAATTAGTGATTATGATAGCTTCATTCAATTTAGTCATTTTGATAGCCCCATTAAAAATAGTAATTATGATAGCCCCATTAAAAATAGTCATTATCCTAGTTCCATTCAAATTAGTCATTATAATATCCCTATTCAAATTAGTCACTATGATAGTAGCCCCATGCAAACTAGTCATTATGATGGCTCCAATCAAAACAGTCATTATTATCACTCAAATAATCCTGTTAAAAGACACACTGTATAAATATGATCGCTCAAATATTGCTCTTAAGCCAAATAGTGCTACATACATATTTTTACCTCCGAGACAGGTTGAACAAGCACAAGTTATAGGATATATGCATTATGCACAAGTACACTCATTCATTCTTGTCCAAATTCAAAATAATAATGCCTCCCACCATTCTACAAAGGTCAATGGATAACTTAAAACTGTCAAAGTAAATACGCTTCCATCATACTTTGATTTTTGCGTGTAAAATGTGTTTTATTCATGGAAGACATTAATAAACTTGATGGCTTCGACTGTCACCCACCCACAAATCACACAATACAAACTTGTCGCTTGTCTTATCACAAACTGGTTTGTGCGTACTGGTATATTCATTAGAAGACAGTTACCAGATCTTACACACTATTGCGAGAAAAGACAAATGATCCTTTTAAAAATATATATGATGTTTATGGCTTTTGGATTTGACAAGTGAAGTCCTGCCACATAGAATGAGCACAATTATTTCAAAGCTGTAAAAATTTATGACGCTCGATAAGATTCTTCTACAAAATTTATTGATACATTGTGTTGGAAACCGTTCTGATTTACGAGCTATACCTGAGTGATCAAAGGCCCGTTCAATTCATGCAACGCCCATTAGACAGGTGATAAAACATAGCTCTTGACTTTAAAACTACCTTGTAACTAGACGAGGTAATTTATTGGTGATATATACTGCATTGTGAATACTTCCAGCGATAGACCGCCATAAATCCTGGTGATTCTCACAGATAGCATATCTTTTGCAGTAAATCTTTCAAGCAGCTTGGCTCCTATATATATCCATATGTCTCTTAGATGTAGACAAGTTAGGCTATATATCTCGCACAGAAAAGCAGTGACTTTATGGTGATACCGACAATCTTCATTAAAGCCAAGCTGTAAACGTTTTGATATATAACCACAATATATTGCTGTGTTATATGTGTTCGATGTTAATAAGGTGGATGTGAACTGCACCAAATCCATGATTGAAAGCATGCTACAAATACTACATACAGTGCTCCCTCATTATAATACTTGCATTATATCAATGAATATAATTGGAGAAAAAATAAAAATAAATTATTATTATTATTATTTTTTTAAATGGGGTCCATGTTGTACCCCGCGTTGTATCTGAATCCGCGGTGCATCGAAGGGCGTTACATCGAGAGAGCACTGTATTACTTCTGTTAGTGGGTCAGTGTGTACAGCTATCTCCTTTTTAACTCACTGGGGAGTATACAACACAAACTGTTTTCTAGTGTTAGAATGTTAGCATTCACATTATCATCCCTGAATATTATACATGTATAAATATATCGTCAATAGCAATCATATTTTCATCAGGTGTTGTATGGTATGTCTTTAGATGAAAGAACAAGATCTATTTCTCTTTCCTCTGGCCCATTGATTCTAAAGCCAACCATGTGAACTTTCTGTACTACCAAGAACGCAAGAAAACTAATTCCAATCATATTCTAAACCCAATATTATTTCTCCTGTTTTTATTTGTCGATCCTTTGCTCAATTCCAAGATGATACATCAATGAATTTGACCTGCAAGCACAACATGCACCTGGTTTTGCTATTAAAAATTACACCAAGAACAAAAAAACACCCACAAGAACGTAATGACTTACGCCCATTTGTCCATCCATCATTCCTGAATCATCCTTTTTTAAAAAAATCCTTGGCGGCCATTTCGGTCGACATGCAATACATACATGCACGCCTAAATACATGCCGATAAAATGTTAACCATTTCCTCTCCAAATTGCATTCCAGAAATTCGCAGCATCAGACTGTTCCAGGTCATTTCTTCCGTCAATCAAACTGACTACAGCCCTGTCTGTCTTGACAGATTCCCTGACAGATCCACTGACAGATCCGCTGACAGACATAACAGTTTGTTGTGCTTAATTACCACGGCTACCTCCTTGTCAGCTCGTCAGGAACGGCCTGGCTGCTTGCCGGCTGCTTAAACCATAAACACTGTGATGGAGTGCTGATTGTAGCAATGAGCATAGTCGAGTAATTACCACCCGAGCTTCTCCGAGTTTGTCATCACTCACACCTCAACGTGTACGTACATCATCGCTGATGTTCTTCTAAACAGGCAGTGCATGCAGCGGCAGGACGATGTCCAGCACTGGGATACTGGGAAACTCACTACCTGTAACTGATTTCAGTCCATCTGTTACATCAGATTGACGTCAGTCATTGAAATATTGGGAAACTCACTACCTGGAACTAATTTCAGTCCATCTGTTCATCAGATTGACGTCAGTCATCGAAATATTGGGAAACTCACTACCTGGAACTGATTTCAGTCCATCTGTTACATCAGATTGACGTCAGTCATTGAAATACTGGGAAACTCACTACCTGTAACTGATTTCAGTCCATCTGTTCATCAGATTGACGTCAATCATTGAAATATTGGGAAACTCACTACCTGGAACTGATTTCAGTCCATCTGTTCATCAGATTGACGTCAATCATTGAAATATTGGAAAACTCACTACCTGTAACTGATTTCAGTCCATGGGTGAATTTTTCTGTTACATCAGATTGACGGCAGTCATTGAAATACATTGGTAAAATCACTACCTAGTACATGCAACTGTGGACTGATTTCAGTCCACGACAGTGAATTTTTGCTTTATGCCACAGCGGAAACTCTCACCAAAACATTTCTTCTCTCTCAGAATTTCAGTGATAGAAGCAGTTTCTATGGTCCAGAGTGCATAAACAAAGAAAACATTTTTTTCCCGTCAAAATGAATTGTGATTTAGAGTTATTTTCAAGATCACTTCATTCGTAATTTTGTATCATGGCTCGTCAGGAGTAAACCTGCAACAACTGTAGTGCAAAGTGTTGCAGTTGAAATATGTGAGAACTATCAAATCCAAAAGATAACACAAATGATTAGAATCTAGTCAATTAAAAAAGAAGAATAAAACATTGTAACAATGTTTTAGACTATAATCTAACATTGTATTCCAGAAAGCCTACCAATCTTGACACACATACACACCTACTATAATATTACAAATGGCGGACACCCATATGGACACCCATACAGACACCCATATGGACGCCCATACAGACACCCAACCTTCACCCCTCGGTTCTAGGCTTTGGGTGCATATTAGCAATTATTAATGAGATTCCCCCCAAAAGTAATGAAGCGTCTCAGGTACTGCTACCGTATTTATGTGCTGATTTATTGCACATTTTGGTGTGGGTTTTCTCCGAGATCAAACAATCCGAGATGGGGGAGGAAGTCTTTTTTTCCCCCTCCAAGTGGGAGAAACAGCCATGTTGACACAACCGCACCTCGGTAATAAATCACGGCAAATGGTGCAGATCTTTCGCCCAGAGATCATCGCAGATCTGCTCCGTTGATGTGAGACAATCATTATTATTATAAGTGAAGTTTTGATAAGCTTAACCATGTGGTGGGGAATTAGAAACGACTTAATGCCATCATAAATCATAACTTCAAAGGGAGTCTCGGGGCTCTTATCGATATTTTATCTTCTGACAGGATCCAGAAGGCAAACCCAGTGCTTTGATTTATCATCAGATGAGTGTTTTCTAAAACTGAAACCTGTCAAGTGGGATTAATGAACAGGCAGTTAAAATGTTTACCCAACAATATGTACCGGTGTTGATTAAGTAAAAAGCCATCAGTAAAGACCGCTATGTGTTTTACCACGCAATGCTGATCACAGGCGTCATTCATCACTGCGAGGAACCTTCGCCGTCGGACAGGAGGCAAAAGTACATGAAGCATGGAAGGCATGAAGTAAGGCAATCTACAACCATCATACAACCTGCATGATTGACAGCTTGCTGCAGGAGCCTGGAGGTAACATTAGCGCATGCTCCTCCCTCCCAGGATGAGGCGATGGGTACAAGATGTGAGGCGAAGGGTACAAAACACCTCTGTGATAAAGATACCGCTCCATTTATAATTTGCCATTGGCCTCCATATTTTATTTATGCCATCAGTGGCATGATTATGCCATCAGTGGCATGATTATGCCATCAATGACAATGGTTATGCCATCAGTGGCAATGATTATGCCATCAGTGGCAATGGTTAAAGGCATACAATCATCCAGTTTAAGTGGTTGTTTGGGACAGAATTGGAGTTATAAACGTAAAGTATCATCACTATAAGCATATTATGGATGTATTATGGCTTTTGTACTTCAAATTACAAATAATCTCTTCTCCCTGCTCAAGTTTAGTGGTAAAATGGTTCCCTCACATCGACAACAATGGACGATGTCATCTTCAATGATACAGAATACTACCGTAGTATAAATGGAAATTATCAATGGTGACAATCAGAATTTATTGGTGACAATCAGAGACTTCAGTCTTTTCTGATAATGCAAAAAAAAATCAGTCGTTGCACTTCCGAATGAACTTCCATTTCCTGTTTACATTTGAACCAAATCTTATTGCCGATTTTACTAGAGAAGTTATCTGCTCCATGAAAATGATTGTATTAGAAATTGTAAAGAATACTAAAATAATAAATTATTAAAAACCAGTGGGACATGTGGATAATGTAGCTTGTTACCCAATATACTTACCGTATATAAAATATAATGTACATACTTCCATGTAAAACTATGTTTGACCTGATATGTGAAAGAATCTTGAAAACATCTCTTAAAACCCAATTAAAAAAAATCAAATCAAATAAAAAATAAAAAATTCTGTATTTATGCTCATGAAAACAGTATATCGTGTAGGTAGGTTGTATACCGAATGCTTTCAAGTTCAACACAATATCATCTAGAGGCCTTTATAACTGGCACATGCCCTATAAATGTAGAATCCTCTCCATAAATGCCACACGACTTCATTCAATTATGGTTAAAATAAACCAGAAATTCTTATCTGATCTACAACTGACACTATGCATCTTCCAGGTGTAAGATTTGCCACCGAATTTCACTGGCAAAGGCAGCTATACTTTGATAACGATTACTGTATTCGACGTATTAAATGCCCAGGGCGTTAAGAAAATTGACTTGGGGGTGCGTTTATTAAAGTATGAAAACATTGAAAATTAAAAAAAAAAAAAACTGTAAAAAAGAAATAAAACAATTTAAACAACAATATTTATATCAGAAAAACTTCCTGGAACACAAACAGTAGTCTTTAGAAATGATTTCCCAAATTCCAACATTAAATCCCTTTGGAAAAAAATGCTGGTCACACACATACCAATTACCCGACAGGATGTTTTGACGATTGTCTGACAGGGTGTGATGGTCTCCCGATGAGATTATCGCAGATTTGGTCCCATTTCAACAGATATATTTTATATTTTTTAATTACCGGTAGAAGTTTCTAGTTGGTATGGCTGGCCAATATTGACCAATTGTAATACAGTATTTTGTCACAATACAAATCAACACAATCTCTGCTGTTGTAAATTTAAGAACTGAAATTACTTCAAATTTAAGAAATGAAATACAGATGACTAGTTTGTTGGTATTTGGCCTGACTGTGCCGTATGACAAAAAATCTGATGGATTTATGGTTCCGTATCACAAAATAATCTGATCGGGTCGCAAATAATCACCTATGTCTGATGACAATAAAATCTGGCCGGGTCATAGATAACTGATTGTGCTGGATGACAAAAAATCTGATCGGTAGCAAATAATCAGTCTGTGTGGGGCTAGCACATCCATAATAACCCTCTCCCTGCTGGATTAGGCACAGGGACAGCCCTTTAGGGCATCTCCGCTTGCCTTCAGCATGGAGAGGGTTAAGAGTAATATACAGTAGTATGTTCAATAGCGCTAAGGAAAGCTCGAGGAGTTATGGAAGATTTTACAAGTCCTCAAAATGGACAGAAATACACCAAATATTACATTGAGATGGACTTTCAGTCTCAAAATGAACAAAATCACAAATCACTTGGACTGAAATAAACCAAATTGCACCCAAAGAAAAAGAAATGCATGAAATTGTACAGAAACATTTACTAAACTGGACCAAATTGAACTGAAATGGTAGAAAACAAACCAAATTGGTGAGAAACAAATTGATACACACCACATCACACAGAAATAAATGGAAATGCACCGAATGACACATATATGAACTGAAATGCACCAAATGACACAGATATGAACTGATATGCACCAAATGACACATATGAACTGAAATGCACCAAATGACACAGATATGAACCGAAATGCACCAAATGACACATATATGAACCGAAATGCACCAAATGACACATATATGAACTGAAATGCACCAAATGACACAGATATGAACTGAAATGCACCAAATGACACAGATATGAACTGAAATGCACCAAATGACACAGATATAAACTGAAATGCACCAAATGACACATATATGAACTGAAATGCACCAAATGACACAGAGAAACATCCCAAAATGCAACAAATCACAATATGCAGTCGGACTGCACTGTGCCCTGATCAATGAACTCAGTATTGTGTATCACAGACATGGTGCACAGGGTTCACAATACTGTATACACAATGATGAATTACATGGACATGTGATCTTCACATGTGTATCTTACCTGGCTGGGAACACATATTTCTAAACAGTTATCAATTAAATTCAATTGAATTTGATAGAAATTTGGAAACTTCAATTTCATATTTAGAAATTATATTCACTGACATATTTAAAGGCATACAATCACAGTTTGTTGACAATTTCAAACATAACATTTTACTTGAAAGTATGTACATTTGATTTGTATAAATACCGGGGTATGTATATTGGGCAACAATCTACATTTTCCGCATGTCCCACTGGTTTTCAATACTTGCATATTTTATGTATTTTCGGTTTCCCCCGACTATAAATACAAACATTTTAATTGATTCACTTAATGAAAATTAAACAAGGCAAATTTAGGTGTTTTCCCTTTAATTTGAGTTGTACCACTTCAAGTTATGTCCCCTTACGGTATTGCATTAAAATTAATAAGAAAAAAAAAATCACAATAGTATTCAGGTTTTTATTAGAAGATTATACTGGTGATTCAAGCAATACAAAGTTCTATATCAGGCGAGTGAATGAATATTGGGTCTAACGTCACTACAGGAATCTTTCACCCATTTGCGACGATTCTATATCATGTAGTTGCAGTGGAATTGTGTGTAGAATACAGCAGTGAAAAGGTTCTTGGAAGTACAAACAAGTCTGTCAAGTGAAAGTTGTAACCAAGAAGTCCATCATGATCATAAATATCTGTGATACTTATGCCTTTAAAGGCATAATATCACAGCTGATAGACCTGGATAATGGACAAACGAATTTCGATCTGAGACTAATTGCGCTTG
>JAUTBZ010000017.1:0-19301 GCA_032361785.1 Lepetodrilus galriftensis
TATAACCGTCGTTGTTTGCACCCCCTATTGACAACCTCAAAGTTGTCGTAGCGACGACTTTATGTTTACAGTGAATAAGCAAACAAGTTTACCTCTCCCACAGACCACAAAATATCGAAGTGCTATCCAATCATTAATTTATTGATTGATAATAGAGCAAGATACGTGTTACTTTCAAACGTCTCATCAATAATACACACTGTTTCCAGATGGAATGCTTGCCGGCCTTAACAAAGTACAGTTGATGTCCATAAATGTCCATAACCAGTGAATCGTTTTAAGTCTGGCGACTCCGCGTGATTGACAGGGGCTCGGTGGAAGCGTATAAGGAGGCTTCATGATATCATTGGTGTTAGATCTGTGGAATGGGTCCTTGAAACAATCGGATAACGATGAAAGAGGCAGCAGTTTTCTCATGTCAGACAGCCTCAGGCATTGGGGATAGACTATGTGTGTGGTGTATGTGTGTGTGCGTGCGTGGTGTGTGTGTGTGTGTGGTATGTGTGTGTATGTGTGTGTGTGTGGTATGTGTGTGTGGTGTTGTGTGTGGTGTGTGTGTGGTATGTGTGTGTGTGGTGTGTGTGTGGTGTGGAAGACACTACGAACCAGGGACAGACCCGATTCCGATCTAGCTGAATTTATGCCACCCAGTTTCTCAATACCTAGTGCTTGTGTACATCCAGATTCTTTTAAGTTGCTCCGAGGTTGTCTCGTCGAGTCATTACGAGTACTTGATTAAATTACCACGTCTGACCAATTTGGTTTTCAAATTCCGAGTGATATGGGGACCAACATCGTTTTCACCTTTTCAGTCTGTATCCATACAAATCTAATTTTAAGGTACATAGGATTGAATAATTAATGTTATATTATTCGTTTTAAATTGTAATTTTCTTTTGCTTATATCTCGAGAATCTGCAGTCTCATGGGATGTTCTTGGATCCGAGTGGATCCCATTGAACCTGAGTGGATCCCTCATGTGTCCTGCAATCTCTGTGGATCCCTCATGTGTCCTGCAATCTCTGTGGATCCCTCATGTGTCCTGCAATCTCTGTGGACCCCTCATGTGTCCTACAATCTCTGTGGACTCCACGTGTCCTGCAATCTGTTGTCACCTCAATTATGAAAAACTCCAGCATGAGCTGTCTCCGTCCTACGGTTCTCTGTGGCCTGGTGTCGGCTGTCTCCGTCATACGTAAGCTCCAGGACGCCGTCTGGAATGCTTTTCGGACCAGATCCAGCATCTCTGAGATCAAAGAAAGTTGCCAGTGAGAATGTCGGGGATTATCACCAACCTGCCGAACAGGAGATCAGATGGTAGCAGCTCCCGCTCTCTGCTGAAGCCTTTTCGAAGCCTTTACGATGTTTGGATGAGCTCTCCACACAGATTTGGCTGTCACTGTCACGCTGCATGGAGAAACAACCCCAATCCTGAACCTATTGTAACATCTTATCCCGTTGGTGTGTTTGAACATCCATCTAAAATCTTCCGCGATGGGATAATTCTGAATTCCTCCTCCAGAAATACTTCGGTAACTCAATCTGCTAGCAATTCTTTATTAAATTAAATATGAAACTAAATTAAATATAAAACTAACATTGGAATGGTATGATTTGTAAGAGTGTTTTCATACCGAGTCGTAACGTTATTGTGACATTATTTATTAATGTTTCATTCATGAATTAGGAGGAGTTACTTTTAGAATGCGCGGCCCGTGAGGCTGTAATTGACTTGTTGAATTATAGTGCTCAGGTCGTTGCTCGCTGAATAATAATAACTAGGTTGATGGTGCGCGTATAACCCAATTACGGTGGTATCAATATTTCTGCATCTCGCTGCCACCACCTGTCTATTTGGCTTTCTAATTATAACTCCCTGTGCAAACTCTCCATGCATATTTTTGTGCACGGAAGCATACCACAATGAAATTTTAACGACATCAGTTGTGGACACTTTCGAAGAAAGTCTTAAAGTTTTAGGAGAATTTCAGTTCATGCTCAACTGGTGGAAATAATTGGAGAACATTTTATTATGTATTTTAAAGAAGAGGACTTGTTTAGTTTGAAATCATGATTATAAAGATGACACTGATGGCTAACAGTGGAGTTTTATTACCAAGATTCTCATGAGTAATATGAGAATACGGTTGTATCCAATGTTACATGCAAGCATATCATGTCAATATACATGGTGTTATCGGCAGGTATTTTCATGTACGAACAACGATGTACAATTGTAATTATAATGGTAATAGTGTTGTACGTATGTCATGCGATGATGATATATGTACCTGCTCTACCTTCAATGTGTTCAGTCGTAGTAATCACACCTGTATTTGAAATGTAATAAAGCATGATAGTATTGAGTTCCGTTCATGAAACATTATATATACAAGAATCCAATTCAGCAGTCTGCATTTTAATAAGTTAGGTGATCGAAAGTCACTTGAAAAGTGATCAGTCATGGCAGCTTAACCCTCTCCATGCTGGATTAGGCAAAATCACTGCTAATTAGGGCATTTCTGGTTGTCTTCAGCAGGGAGAGGGTTAAAGGATCAGTATCGCCTTTGCATGTTGTGGCAATTATGTCCAATCATGCTTTTGTATATTCTACCTCGTTCGACAGTGTATTTTTAATTTTTTTTTTTAAAACCCATGTTAACTAAGCTTACGTCATTCCTCACTAAATATGATATGGATCTTGTTTTGGCCTATTGCCATCGAGGTCATGAATTGCGATGTCAGTTTTACGTTCACGTGGCATCCACTGACAAAATTAGCGAAGACATCTAGTTTTGTCAACTTTTTAAACCAAGAACTTCGTTCAGTAGGTGATCAAAGTAGAGATGTATTTCCAACGTAATCTATTTTAACACAATTGCACAGTTGGGGGTAAAATATTTTTTTAAGCTTTTGTAACTGCACCTGGTGTAAAGTTAGTTAGATATTTCTTTTTACTTGTTCCTATTAGTATTAACCAAGATCACTAAAACCACAATTAAAATGTGCGACTTCCAGCAGATGTGTCACAAGTCACATTATTCTGGTGGTAGATCTAATAGAACAGGTAACAAATTTCAAATTTAGATTGAATATTCAACACAATAATATGCAGATAGGTAGATATTTTAGATTGAATATTCAACATAATAATATGTAGACAGGTAAATATTTTAGATTGAATATTCAAGATAATATGCACCACTCCCAAATGAAATTTCCGGTTGAATTTTATCAGATTGAAATGCATTTACCCGAGGATAATTTAGAAATGAAAAGCAATACGTAGTATACCTTTAGGTTTAGTTGTCATGATGGTGCCCATCTTTGAAGTCGAGAACCGTGACATTTGCCAAAAGGCATTGTACACTGGAAAAGGGAATGTAATAGAACGACATCGCTACGGTTGCACTGAAGACCTCTAGGCATTGTTATCTCAGTCTTGTTATCACAGTTCAAATCAAACTTTAACTTTGTATCCCAAACTGGAAGCCAATGAAAGGTGATAGCATCAGATAGATTTTCTACCAAGAGGTCAAAATGTACCTGGGCATATTCTCGAAACTTCTTAGCTAAGAACTTCTTAGTGAGAAAAGATCTGTTAAAAAATGAACATGAGCAGAAACCCAGTTAGGCAAATTCTTAGTACTTACGAACTTCTTAGGACTTACGAAGTTTCGAGAAACCTTCTTTGTTTGAGAATTGTAACGATTTTATTTTAATTTCATGGCAACTTTGATAAATCGTCAGGTGTGTCGCATCAAGAGCATTTTGTTTTTGATGTCTTAAATAAAAGTACAACAAATCATTTGACACCTGACAGGTTCTAATTAACAGATAAACAAATCCATAGCCGTATGGAAAATAGTATCTCGCATGTGTTTCACCTGCCATGTTTTGTTTATCAGCTTAACATACACAACCATTTTATCTGTCGCCTTTTTCGTAAACACTCTTAACTGGAAGCATCTTCAATATTTTTATTGTTAAGCATTCCTGATTGGCATTATCGTCGCATAACTGGGTCGGGTGGCTGGAACATTGGAACGATCCAAACGAAATGAAATAAAGGAGCAACAGCTACGAATGAGGGAATTTTGTGAAGGGTTTGTTAAAGCGTATCGTCATTCTGGTATCTGAATCTACACAAATTTAATCATCGCCATGATCGAGAAGCACATGGCTGCAATAAAGGTTCACCCCTGGAGTTCAACCTTTCCAGTGGATTAACCATCAAAGCCATTCAAGTTATCATTGTTTTAATTATGTATTCTGCATTTGCCTAACAAGCAATGTTTTATCACCTCTTTCCTTAGGGATTGGGTCCGATCATTACATGTGACAAGTCTGCATTGTTGTTGTAACAATAGCAGGTTTTCATTGTTTATGTGCTGCATTGTATTCTCTTAATGCATGCCTTAACTCCGGATTACCTAAGTATATTCCGTAATTTTACGAACAACTACAAAATCGCTCCAGTAGGGTAGTTTATGAGTGGTTGTGGATTGAAATAAGATATCATCAAAGGCTCAAGTTCTTTAATATTGTTGATTACATCTAAATTTTAGTTTTGTCTGGATTGGTTACCATGGAAACTCAAGATTATCAAAACAACAATATTCTGGATTGATGTTTGACGAGACGAGGGCTACGGTGGGAAAGCTAATGGGTTTAAACTTCCATTTCTATTAGATCATGATGGTGTTTGCCATAGGAGACTGATTATTGGATGTAGATATGAAATGTTTGCTCTTTCACAGAAAGGAGTTTGCAGTAAGTTGAAGGTATCCATGGTAATACTTGAAAGTCCAATTAGCGAGTTAGATGACAAAACTATTTGCATGTTTGACAAATTTTGTACATGGGATCTATATGCTTAAGCACATCTGAACATGTGTTCATTAGCTTGGGGCATGGCACCTAAACATCTCCCCAGTTCTGTGAGCTTGTGGAGCAGGGAAAGGAAATGGCAAATCTCTTTTTGAAATCAGATGATCATGCAGCTGTTCATGTTGTTTGCAGACAAAATAGCCGACCAGGAGGATTCCTTCAGAGATCTGCATCTTGATACCTCTACATCTTTGACCTCGATTTAAATTTCACTGCGCCAAACTTTGACGGTTGAAATATGTTATGATTTCAATAGCTTAAAAGATTGCGCTGCAGTTTTTCACATATTAATTTTTATTAATATTTTTTTTTTTCATACATTATTATTTTTTTAGTATTTTTTTTTATTGTTGGACAGTGTTCAAAATCAAATCACATGATTATGCTTTAAGCAAGTTTAGATCTGAATCTCATTCACATACTTTTATTGGTGAATAGTTGATTTAATGGCGTTAACCCATGAAATGTCAGGATTGTGCGTGCTGGCATTTATGCAAATATGTCGTCTACACTTATGCAAGCACTTTAAAATGTTCCTAGCTGGGTATGACTTTTACCAAGCAAATGTGAAACATCTCACACCAGGGACATATTTATATTTCCATCAAACTGACATCGATAGAAAAATACATAAAGTGGGCTGCCATCGAACATTCTCACAAAGCTATGGGGGGGATTTTAATGGTGGCATTACGTCTTTCAACTCTTTAAAAAATCAAATACGATATGAAAGGAATCGGAAGGCGTCTCCAGGACTTTGGAACTTCTACCTGGGACCGGAGAAAACGTCGTTTTTTTATGTAAATTAGGCGAATTTGTCCCGGTGGGCTGTATTCACGCTCCGTGAATGGCCATGTTCCCTCGTGTCCTGGTGTCCCATAAATCCCGCACAATCGCGAGTTCACAGGTACGACCTCTTCCCTTACCTGCGCAGTGTTAAGTGAGGCATGAGATCTAGTGCACCTTCCAGAAGATAGGCAGGCCCTTTGTGTGCTTGTCCAACATGCCATGGCTGAAATTATATCCAGTTGCGAGTCATTGATAACAAGTCTCGTAGGATAAGGCAATTTCTGAGAACTTTAGACACCCTGACAAATTTTCTATGTACATGCTGTATGACTTTTATTGGTGTAGTGATGATTTTTTTTTCCACACGTGTAAATTGGTTTTATCTTGTGATACAAATTACTTGACCTTACATGTCAACGGTTGCAATAATAATTGTGATACGTTTAATATTACGGTTAATATTACGTCGGCTTTTAAGAATCCAGTTTTGGTATTGAAAAACAATCAGTCTGTTGTCACTTACAGTTTTATTCAAGGAATTATTCGTAAATGGTTTCAGACATTATGTAGATTTAATATTGTATCCAATTTATCACATAGTCTGAGGAATTATGTAGATTGTTAGTAGATCAATCCTTCTGATTGCAATAGGTAATATACAAATATGAACCGGATTAAAGAGCCCATGACGGGAGCCACTGTAATCAGAAAACCAGTGTTGCTTAACTGTTCCTGTCAGAGCCCTTGAACAGGACTGTTTGTGTGACACAGACTACATTATAGTACATATCACATCACATTTGCATTCATTAAGCACACTTTGTTAATACAATGAAGGGTGTATCTGGTTTCAACACACAGCCAGAGTAGAGAGGGCATGGCCTGTTGTAGCTTATCAGCAGATAGAAACATGCACCGAATATCTGAACATGAATAAGAAAACATTATGATTTGCTATGGAACAACACACACGGAGCGGGTTGACACACTCGGTCCAATCAGGTACATTATTGGCGGTTGTCTTCATATCAGACTTACGAAGCGCGCACTATTCTACAACAGGTGACTTGGTTCGGAGGAAGCAGGCATTCTGGAATTGTGTGTTCTTGGGATGCGGTTCATTATTAGGATGATGGAAAGAACTTGTGACCTCGACATCCTCGTATTGATCAGCAAATATTTGAGTACATGAAATTCATCGCTAAATATATTGGAAGTTTGTTGCCTCTCTGAACTCAAGACGAAAAGATGGACAATTAAATACAAGTTTTTTTTGTTATTATGAATTTCTTTGTCAAAATTTGGAATTGCATGTTATTGCATGTCATAATCAGTTCGATCTGCTGAGATATTGTTAATGGGAAAGTTAACAATAAAAGCTTAATCAGTGGAAACATGTCATTTAGGCTGAATTTTACGTGATTTTAGCATCAATACAGTATTTTTTGGTTCCATATTCAGTCAAAAGTTATGTCAGATTAGATTAATCATTCTTCATCAAAAGTGGTAATTTTAATGAAGCCGTTCAGAAAAGGATTGTTAGTGATGGAGATTGGCTGTTTGGGGACGTCATCTTAAAGAGGGAAGAAGATCTTTAGCACTCTGAATATTTGCATTATCTTTGACTGTGTAGTAATGCCTGCCACAGCAATTACGGAGGAATAAAGACTTTTTTGTTTGTTAAGATGAATACCAGTTCTGATGGATTCTGTTTCTTGAAACAACTGGGATCAATATCTGCCTTGTTATTTACGAAAGAAACTCTTCACGTCTACGTGGTTAGTGAAATAAATTACTTAAGTGAATGTTTGGTCTAGGCGTAAAGTCATATTTCGTTGAAAGATGTCTCAATCATACTGACAAATTGAAGAAGGATGAAATTATGTGATTTATTGATCAACTCAGAAGTTATAGGGCAATCAAGTAGTTTGCCGGAAACATGAGCGAGGACATAAACTTGTTCGATTGCTTCTCAACTGTGACTGTTATTGTGCTCATAGGATCATGTTGTGATAGACTGAATGTGCTCATCTAGTTCTCTTCCCATAAGGAACAGCCTCAAATTGTTGATCAATCTGATTGCCATAGCCACGCCACTCTATCAGACTCTTCAGTGATGAAGTGATGAAGTGCGCATCAAACAAAATTGATCAAAAACAGATGTACTTTTCGACAGTAACAATTCTTGAACTAGGCGGAAAAAGATGATGAAATAAATGGTGTCTGAAATGGCCCAAATGAAGCATGATCAAATCTTTATTGTCAGTTGTCGAGGGATGATTCTGTAATCCGCAAGCATTCTGCGGAATAATATTAAAAATTATCAAGTTATGAAAATGCGCTACAATCAATTACAATCACCACAACCTAATCATGAAAGATTGTTCAATTTCTTCTTCAAGCACAACCGTAAATGATTACGTTCTATTGGGTGTGGAAACGTGTTGAGTTGGACACGACCAGGGCGTAATACAGTTGATGAGAGCAGTGATAGAAAACATGCCGGAGTAATGCGGCCTGGCTGTGAAGTGGAGGGCCAGAGGTCCCCATTGCCTGAGGAAAGACAATAATTTCATTGCAGTTCGTCATCAACAGTTGTTCAGAAGGAACACTTCTCTAATCACTTAGACAAACTCAGTTGCGTTGGCCGACAAGAAGTGATGGATTGGTGGAAGGAATTGAAAAGCCATCAAACAGGATACTTACGACGGGCTTGTGTGGGACGTTTCCCCCAGGCACAATACAGGTGTTGCTGCTCTACATAAACTTGATTTCATTTCGTGGCGTTTCTAAACTTTTACTCATTTTTTCTTCTTATATTTATCATGCTTTCTCTTTCAATACATGCCATCTTCGCATGCTTTGATACAGCCAGTAAAATTAGGGATAGCACTAGCTGATCCACAGAGATCCACAGAGATTGTTTACGTGATAATTTATTTATTTTTATTGTCAGTTTTGTTGTTTTATGCTCCAGCAGTTGTGAAAGCATGTATGATCTGAATTCTAAATGAGAAGTGGCAGTCCCCACAGAGGAAGTCGTCAGATTGGGACGTATCCAAGCAAGACCTGTCTTCCACCCACTAATTAACATGCTCACGTTAATTAGCCGTATCAAACATCGGACAGGCCTCCGAGGGAGTATTCACGCAATTGTCAGGACAAGTGCATAATGTGTTTTGTGTGATAACACATCTACGGCCTATATATCCCATGAATCAATAACGCTGATGGCTGGGTGTTTACCTATGACTCCAGTTTGTTTGACCGTGCAGGTACAGAACAATAGCGATTAGGTGAAATTACTGGTCCCTCTGACACTAATAGCAGGGGGCCCAATCCCCCCTCCATTGTCACCGTTTCATAGGTGCTGGTGGTCAGTCCTAAGGGCACCTTGTCAAATCTACATCAGCATTGCGATACATACGTAGCGCTAATGGTCTATTTGTTGCACGACAGATTGCCACATTGATGTTGTAACATATGGAGGCAATATATATTTGGATATAAGTCACCAGCTTGCAAATCCCGAACCTTTTAGTATTTCTGCAGGGCTGAATAGGAAAGACAATATATCGTAGGTTTCACTTTAAATTGCTTTTGATGTTGGTGAGGTTTTGTGAATGGTCTCCTCTGAAACTACTTATTTTCCGGTTTGGTTATACACAGGTTTGTCCAGTTGTTACTGCGGTAATGGTCAGTAATAATGTCCAAGAGAACAGACAAGGGTTAATCCCGCCGTAGGTTCGGGTGTTTACTGAAAGGATGACCGTAGACTTTGTTTCCTACACGCTTGATTGATCTGCAATAAGGAATTCATTTTCCAGCATGGGATTAAGCTTATTGTCGCTTTGTGGACTTTTCTTACTTGATGCAAAGTGGCTTGCATAAGAATTCAATGTGTGAAGTTAGGGATAAATTCCTCGGGATTAACTAAACAGTCCGTTGTCAGTTTACGTTAAGGATTTATATGGAAATTATTGGAGTTTGTTCAAGTGATTGTACATAAGTTATTTGAATTCAGATCTGTTATACTTACATCAAACATTGCATATTCTTTGATCATTTTAACAAGGTACTTAATGATGTGAATAATAATGTGAAGGTAAATCTTGTTATATAATAGGGATTAGTTTGGTCAAGTCAATAAAAGTTACTCAACAAAATGACATGCAGCAAACCCTTTTCAAAAATATCCACAAAATGTATAGAGAATGGAAATTCTGGTATGTAAACAGACCTTTTATAAAAGATGGCTTATGAAAGTTAATCTTGTTGTGACAGGTTGTTGCTACTACACCTTTTTGATATGTTCGCACGAGACGTTGTAATTTAAGTAGTACTCCTCTTAAGACGATGTACCCTGGGTAGTATAACCAGGGATTACTTCATCATGAATTTTATGTTTTGGGTCCAAGTCTCCAAGTAGGGACCTTTCACGAATACGACAAAGGGAATAAAAAGCTTTGGAAGTTGATGTACCAGTACATCTCCCTTTCGGGCACACTTTGTTCAACACAGTTCTTTATCTTGCCTCCCTTTCGGATTACCCAGTGAAGAGGAAACTCTGAATAATAGGATGAAAAGGGCCAGAAATGGGATGATCTCAGTAGCGGGGCATTGGAGGATGATATTAGACTCTAAATTGTTAAGGAGAACTCGAGACATTGTTCTTTAGCATGCTAGAAATGTAGCCTAAAAAAATATAGTCGTCCATTTTGAATTTTAATGGGGAGAGTTAAAAAGTTTTGAACAAATATTGAATAATACAGAGGCTGGCGGAATTTGCTGGGGGTAGTTAACATGGTTAATAGTATGGAAATAATATATATCTTCACTGGAGCGTGTCCACTTGGCTAACATTATAAACCGGCATTGTCATTGACCCTGATGCTCGTTGGTGCAGAACCGGAGCACACACGGTAGTTCTCTCCCGTCAAGCAGGCAGACCTATTCTATTATGATGATATTCATATGTGTCCAGGTATTGTGCGCACTGTCATATTGCCGACCAGGCCAGCCTCTCTCAGGCTGTGATTGATGCTTGAATGGAAGAGAATGGGCCCCGGGATTGACAATGGCTTCGGGCCCCGTCCTCCTATCAGGAACATTCAATTTGGCTTCACGACCCTCAGTTAAATCTTAACGAGATGGACTAGAGGTGCCTTTCCTCCCGTTGTGAGAGTCTTGTAGTGTCTTCACAGAAATTACAGAAAAGCATTCTAAGACCCGACCTTGGTGGAGATCCTGTTTTGTGATGAAAATTGACACAAAGGGGATCTCTGTTCTTTATTGTTAAACCTCAGATGAGTAATCTCCCTTACAGAGCAGAACATTAGGCAGTGTCAGTCTTTGAAATAAGAACAAGCAGTTGCCGCAACTACTACGTGCCTTGCAAACTGATTTTATTTTTTTGTTGCCATTTTTCACTGTTCAGCCTTGTGTTGATTTTGTTACTCATTTTCACTTTCAGTAGGTGTAAAGTAAAATTGGGATGTTAAAATAGTTCACACCATAAGTACCACCTTCGTTAATGTTCATCGAAAACATACTTTGTAGAAGTTTGCTTTGTGTCTATACTTGACTCTCGGTGCATGACGTGTGACCACATAATTATGATGGGCCCCTCAGACTACATGTCTCCGTAAATATGTATCAGAGAGACACATGGTGAGCATTTCCTGTCCGTGTTGCATACAAGTCGCCCAATGAATCAGAGATAAAAATCTAACTGTTGTTGAGGTTTAGTACTGATTGTCGTGATGTATAACAAGATGCGTCAGAAGGCTGAGCAGCTTGGTTTGATCACACTGCTATCCTATTTGGAATCCTCTCCGTCTGGAGCCTCTGATACAACCTCAAAGCAGCTTCAGCATTCCTCTTTGTCAGGTCCTAATGGCAGTCCTGAAAGAACAGGTGATGCTAAATCATTACAAATTGCATCATCAGATATCACAAGTAATACAAGAAATTAATTATTCTCAGTTTTGCAAGTTTTTTTGTGTGCATGTGGTTGGTAATAAGTTGATTTTTATGCATTTCGTTTGATCCTGTACTTTGATGTCATCCGTCAAGTGAATACTTGTCGACTCTCATCAAATCACGAACCATGGACATTTTAATGACGGTATACGAGACACTTATCAGTTTTCATATTGTACATGTTGTGTGTAGTGAAGAAAGATCAGATTAGTTCAGCTTGTTTGTTCCCGTAGACCTTGAGGGATTTCAATGTACCCGGGCCGCTGTACCCGATCTTTTAGAAATTCACAAAATGCATTAACCTGTGAAATGATTTTCTTGATGACTCGACTGTGGAAGTCGGACTAATCCAAACCACATCAGAACTCTATTACCTAGGTCTCGGGGAGGAATTCAAAGTCTGTGGGAAGCTGTTTTGAGGAGATCGGTAAACCTGCTTACACTGTGCCGCCTGGGCAGAAGTTCAAAGAAAACCATAGAGAGATGTACTGGTCATTATCCATCCATCCATGTTTGGTCTGAAAGGCTCGCAATTTCACTTCAATTTTCACGCCGTAATAAACGTGAAACTAAAAATTGAACGAGGAGACATTTGGAATGAATATATTTGGTGTTGATAGGTTAGCCATGTGGATATATATGTCCGAAGTACTCTCAGTAGAGAAATAACTTCACAGCTTAATCCATTAGCAGTACATAGGCACAGTTTCTCTCTGTGTGGTTCATATACCCAAGAGATTCAGAGAGAGTATTGGAATTAGAAATTGGTTATGAATGTTGACATTGATATTTACGCCAAATACTCAAGTTTTCGAGAACATTTAACACTTTGGAAGCTATATGTTTCATTGTGGAACATTTACATGATTATGGGTTATATTTTCCATTGTGAATAAAATTATTGGGTAAATTCTTGGTTAAACCTGGTTCAATACGATTATTACAAGACGAGAATGTGTAAACAGTTGTGGTGTGTGTGTGTTTTGAAACACGGACCCCCGCCTGTTGCTGTGTGGTAGTGGAGGCTACCACAGCCGGTGTGGAAACATGCAAGCCAGCTTCCCTCTTCAATAATTCAGAGCCGGCCCGGGTAATAAGGTGTATGGTTTCTCTCTATAATGGCACTAAAGTATCCGTGAGGAGACGTGGCAAAGCAAACACTAAAAGCGCTTGTAGAGAAAAGCGAAATAATTATACCACGGTGTTAGCCAGTGAAAAAGATAGTGGACTTTTGTGAAGAAAATTGGACGTAATTCATGGAAAATGCAATGGAATGAAGCTATAGGGATGTGGATTTAGATGAACGATTTATCTTGGAATTGTAAACCAAAATTGATAACAAATTGTGTTTATAACGTTGTTCGGATAATTTGCTATTGCATGACATACCACAGGTCCAATGTGTGTTGAAATGTAAAGGGAATTTTTATCTAAATTAAAAATATAGTGTGTTTTCAACATGAATTTGATGAACCATGGTCTACAGTGTAATAGAATAGATGCGAAGAGCTACGTTTGAATCTATAAATCTCCTTCGAAGTAAAGTAATGTTTTTTATGGTCAGACAACGGTATGCTAAAAGCTAATAATTTGCTTCCTATGTTCCGGCTTGCTGTTGCTGCCTAATTTAATTAATTACCGTATAATAAATGAGGCAATCCTGTAAATTAAAGTCTGGGCAGCATCCAGTGGGATGCAATCCCATTATGAAACACTCTGGAAAATGTGGAGTGCATCATTTGTTATCATTTGCAGCGATTTGGTTTGGACAGAGATTTTTTTATGTCTCATGAAAGTGGATAATTAATGCTTCTACTTCTACTAAAACAATACCCGGTAATGATTGTCCTGCGAGTGACACTATGCATGGAACATTCATTGCAGAGCTTGGCTATGAAAGTTGGTTTTTAACGACCACCAGTTCCTGATAAAAAAATTCTATCTGCTTCTAGTTGCAATTACCTCCTCTCACAGATCGGTACCAGATGTAGAGAAATATCTACAGAAATGTAATAACCTTTCCGGCTTCCTTTCTTTTATGGTCGTAATCTTTGGGTTAAACTTGTTTTCTTTTTAATTATACAATTTCCGCTTTCTTCTATTTCCTCTCCATATGTGAAAACTCTGAAATTCCAAGTTGCATTTCCTAGTCAATGGGTCCACTACATTTCCTAGTCAATGGGTCCATCAAAAATGTATATATTTTAGTTCAAGTGTGCCTGATGTTTTTTTCAGTATCATGTAGCGAAACAGTTATGAAAAGTAAACTTAAGGAGTAATAAATATGGTATATCTTGGTCGACATAGTTCTGTATAGACTAACTCTATTCACTCGAGAACCTCAAGGCATATTAGCTACAACTATAAATTACAAAAAGGAACATGGAAATCACAGACAGCGATTTGCTAGAAAGTTTTTCACAATAGCATAAATCCAGGTACTCTAATAGACTAATATTTGTGGATAAATTACACAGATGTTGAAGTAAGAACAAATGTTCAATAATCATGATAAGACATGTATGTTTTCACTTTGTGTATAATTTATCTGTTGAGGTGATTTATCGTGATAGAAAGCGATAATACTAAATCCAAAGTCAAATTCAATGTTTAATACATTTAGTCTTTTTCTATTTGCAGTTCTTAGTGTGTGACATTTATTTGTCCACGTTGGTCGACAATACATAGACAGGTAGCCTACATGTGGTGTGAATTCCACTCACCAATGCCGTCATGTTAAATGATATATATTTACGACTGATTTTATACATACCTGTGCAGCTTTATTATAGTGTGTCACCTGTAAGTTGTAAATTCAGCTCTAATAAGGGTAATAAAATATAATTAATTGGGAACATAAAACTGTGGTGCCCATAAGACGTACACGAGGGGACAAATTGGGTTAGGAGGTGCAGCTTGTCAGATAGCCCGCAGATTTAGCAATGATATCCCAAGGATTTACTGTCATAGATTTTATTTACTATGAAGGGCAGAATGACCGTTTTGAAAAAAAAAAAATGCGAGATTTTGAATGTAGTTTTTCATTATTAAAAGTTGTCGCCTATGGGTGAGATATTCCTGCATTAATTCAATCAAAATCATTATTAAAACCAGCTGAAAGTTCCAATAACTATTTTCTGACTAACTATTATCTACAGGATATTGGAGGGATTTGTTCACATGTTAGTGTGTTTATAGAGGAGTTTAAATAAAACCTTTTACATCTGCTCAACCAGCTGGGTTTATTTTTGTTATTAAGGATATTCAATACATTAAATACTATTACTAATTTGACAAGAATTAGGTTTCTGTAATATAATTACCAATTATATAAATTGATAATATACAAAACTATGTACTTCTTGCATAAAATTGAATTATATAGAATCTAGATATTTAACATAACAACACAATGATGTCTAGTTATGGAATTAATATCATTGCTATGGCAACCACTTTCTCATGATGGGTTTCAACTTGCATGACATAATCATAATTTATAATTGTGATGTCATGACAACTATTGTTGCTATAATGTCGACATGTCGCTCTCTTAAAAAAACCTTAGATGCTTAATTAATAAAATAGATTTATTGCGATACACCTAACTGCATCAAAGGTGTAGCTATCACCTTGATTGACAATAATGGTTGTGTTAACCCTAGATTCCTTGTAGTTATCACCTTGATTAAAGTGACACCTGCAGATACCTGGGACAGAGGCACCGTAGAACAATGCTGCACTGTACTGTAATATATCGTATCTGTAGTGACTTATATCTTTACGTTGTAGCACATCTTCTCACACAATACTTTAACATATCAATCTCATTATTTACCATGTTGTACTCTGGACATTAATGCATTAAACATTTTCTTTTGAACATTTTACAGTTTCCAATATTTTAACCCTCCATGCTGGAAGCAACTGGAAATGCCCAAAAGAAGAGTGTCTGTGCCTAATCCAACAGCGAGAGGGTTAATCTAATTTTAAACTAGAAGTTTTGCAAAATAATTGTGAAAATAATATTCAACAGATATTGCAGCTTTTTCAAAAGTTGTTACTCTGGCCCCTTTTAAATTATGTAATTATTTAGATTCACTGAACAATAATGTTGTTTTTTTTAGGTCAAGGCAAATTTACTAGAATGTAACTATTGCATGTGTATTTTTCATTCAAGTGTAAAGTTAGCAAAAACACATGAATATAAAATTGTGTTTTATGTTCAAACTTCACTATATTCCACAACATTCAACATGCATATTTCATGCTTGTTCAAAGAACTAGAATCCACCACAAATCTCTTTAGCGTTTACAGTTCGTTGGTTTTGACATGTTGCAAGATTGATATGACGTTTATTCCGAAAAGCGATTTGATGTGAATCCCAATGTGAACTTATTGCAGATTTTCTAGGATTTTTGTCACCAATTCAAACATGCCAGGGGCCTGTGCAAAGCCCAGGAGAACGGTTCACAAACTTCGCCTCAATCCATGCTTAAAGAATGTGCCAAACATTCAAGGTCGATACTTGGTTTCCTAGTCATCCTGATTTCGTTCCTAAGAAAACAATGCTATTGACAAGGACTGGCTGCTAGCATTTTGGACATTATGTCGCCCTCTAACCTCCCTCCGCGTTATTATTATTGACATTTTGAAATTGGGACACTTGGCATTGAGAAGTATTCTTGACGCATCTGTCTAAAAAAAATTCTCTTTGTTGTGGTTTGGCCTTAAAACCGCGTATGAATTCTTTTGAACTTCTAAAGTTTAAGATATTTTTTCTGTGTTTGTATTATAACATATATAACACTATTTTTTGGCAAATGAAGGTCTAAATAATGGGTATTATTTATAAATCAAATTCTTGCAATTCAGAGTAAAGAAACAAGCAAATATATATATTTCATAAGAGATCTCTTATTAGATATATCTACTTGTCTGTACCATTAGTTGCTAACGCACTGTGTGAGTTACATATTATGTTATTATCCACGTTACATTTGATGTACATAATAGGCATGGACTACCAAGGAATGCTTATGAAGTCACATGATGTCATGTTGCATGACTTTGTAGCGGATCAACATATAGTTAAATTCTTCTCCATGAGTAGAAATTCCACAATCTGTTCAACATAGCGAAAGGGGCAAAGTCTGTTATCTTATAACTTGCGGGCAAATGCGAACTAGGATTTGGTACAGTTTGTCTAACTTGAGAATATTTGTCTAACTTGAGAATATTTCTGTTCCGCCATGTCCATTACCTATGGCCATTACCTATGTCCATTATGGAAGATTAGTCAATGCACGCAGGAAGCGTGAAGTGAGATAAATGTGAGTAGACGTCATGTAAAGTACGAGATATACCTACTCCATGCCAATACCTAGTCAATCAACTCGAGTAGGTGGACCAAAATTGCCTGACGACATCTGTATGATAACCATACACAAATAGATCCATGAATCAGCTGAACGCTTCTCATTTCTCTTTCCAATTTCACTATTGGTTTATTATAACAACAAAACTGTTTATGTAGTTCCTTACATGCGAGTGAACGGTGACAAAATTCCACCTCCCTAGAATAGTCAGTATTTTAAGTCTTTGTTAGATTGCGATCGTGAAAATATTTCCCTTCTAAGTACTTGGGAGTTAATCGACACCGAAGCTATTGGTATTTGCCACTCACCTGGGGGTAGATTGATAAACATCTGTACTTTCATAGGAGAGTTCTACCCCCTCTGCCCTCCGGCATTGGAGGTGAAGTGATGGTACAAATAAGCATTTCTAAAATACCTCAAAGTCAGTGTTCTGTATCTTCATCAGAGATAAGAAGACATATTGTCTGTGTAGGTGTTTTGGCATTATTGTGACATTAAGTCATAATGGCCATGACAAATTTGTTGTGTACTATATATATTTTCTATTTATATTTAGTTATATTCATTGTGTGGTTAAAGTAGCCAACTAAAATAAATTCATTAGTTATAAATGACATACTTTTTTTCATTGATCATCAAGTATTTAAACATGAAGCATTATGTGGTTTTATATTGTTCAGTAATTTGTCATTGAATTAAATGCTTTAAATCACAGAAGGAATATTTCACCCCATATACGATAAAACTATAGTAAATATTTTCTTATGTTAATAGTTGTTTTTCTTTTTGATATTTTAAAAAGTTTGAATAAATACGAGGTAGATTTGAAAAAAAATAAAAAAATATTAAAAGAAATGTGCAAGTACTACGAAGTGCAAACAGGCCAACACCTGACTTGTTATACACTGCACTGGGAGATTGGGTCCACCCAGACAAGTGCGTGTGTGTGACTGGACCCAGTAATGGCTGCCTACTTGGCTCAACCCTACCATGCTGAAGATTGATTTGTGTGGCTCAACACCCAGATCTTGTATTTGATAACACTCAAATATTTCCAAAGCTTCCCTTCGAGGATATTTTTCACTGTTTGGTATGAGTCACATATATATACCCACCAGTCATTTTAGTCGTGGCCTAAGTAATGATGGCTGGGCTGGTTTAAGGTGTGTGTGTGTGTGTGTGTGTGTGTGTGTGTGTGTGTGTGTAGTGTGTAGTGTGTACATGTGTGTACATGTGTGTGCTAAATAGCTAAATAGAGCTATAGTTGTATTAACATCCTATATCATTATGTTTAAAAACGATATTCCTGATATAATTTTATATACGAGTATTAATTACATTTTTGTTTGCCTCGACCTATCATTATTCGAAATTTTGTTTTTGGAACTGGGTATTAACTACTAGTCTACGTGTATTAAATACAGTAAGTCAGTTATTCTATTGGCCTCGACCTGTCATTATTCGAAATTCAGTATTTGGAACTTGGTATTAAATACTAGTACTAGTATATAGTTATAGACCTCACATCAAGCATCTATATCAGTATTTAATACACACCTGGGATCTGAACGTTGTACCCTATCAGAGTTATTTATACAGACAATTAGCCGGTGCTCAGGACTCCTTGAGAGGGCGATTAAATATGGAAGTGAGCTCCTAGCTCAGACAGCGTACACCAGGGTGCCTTCTTGGAGCAGATAAGTCACGTGCTTTCAACAAGGATCTCGTTTTCCTTCGCCAAGATCTCCTAATAAAATTCCACACTTAACGTATTTTCTCAAGTCATTATTCCACGCATACTGAAAGGCGAGTAGCGTCTAATCGTGCTCTGAAGTGGGTGTCAGGATGCACCTGAGTGGATGGAGATCTCCCGCCAGTAATTTATCATTTCAGTGGAGTGTTTGTTTTCCTCGGTCGCATAACGATGTAGGAGGGTCCGCTTTCAACGTTTGTCTGCGACAGGGTGATCCTCTACTCGCCATCCTATTGTGACCAGAGGGGGTCGGGGTGGGGGGAAGGGGTGTGGTAGGGGGTAGCTTTGGCGCTGGGTTAAATTTAGGGTCTTATTTTTACATATTCAGATATCAGGCTTTAAAAATGCAATCTACGATTAAATATACTATAGAAACTGTAGAAAAAATATCCCTATAACTATAGGCCTAGATATAACATTAATATATTTCTTATGTACTGGTTACGGGCCTATTATCGCCCAGGACCTATTATCGCCTACCCCCCGCTGTAGCGCTTCCGCGTTCGTG